>OY992539.1:39880298-40065298 GCA_963921195.1 Pegoplata infirma | reverse complement strand
ATAAATAAATTTCAATGTAATATAAATATTTTAAAAAAATTACGATAATGTTTAAGATCATAAAAATTTAATTTGAAATAAAATCTTTACGATCCTTATTTATATGATCTGATAAATACAATGGAAATTAAAACACCGTAATAATCAATAGGAAAATTTTTTAAAAAAGAGAGCGAAAAAGGTAATAATAACTAAAGAGAAAAAGAGATACAAATTACATTTAAAAGAGAGGAAACGGAAATTCTTAAAGTAAATGAGTTTGAATAAGGAGAGTTTATCACAAATAGTGGGTGTTTATTTGTGTATTAAGCAGCCAATCAGCGATCGGGAAAATTGTAAACATTTTCAAAATGTTTTCTTGTTACAACTTTTGTTTGAAGAATTTTATTGTTTGCTTTTATTTTGCATATTTCCTAATAAATATTCTTTGATATTTTTTTTTGTTTATAATTTTTGATTTTTATTTAACGATATTTCAATATTCTTTGATTTGTCAACACCTGCCATTATTTAAATTTATATTTTCTCCAAAAAAAAGATCACAGAGATTTTTTTTGAAACTGTTTATTTTTATAACATTCCCACACATGTGTTTATTATTAATTGCCTCGTGTGTGAAGAGTATTAAAAATTTTCTTTGTTCGGTTCTTTTCACTCCTTTGTTGTTAAATATGAATTATTGAAAATTTCAAATACGGTAGGAGGAGTTTTGAATGAAAATAATTTTGATTGAAACCATTTATCTGTTAAATTTTATCAGCATTTTTATTTAAAGGGTAAACTGCATTTTAACCTTTTTGACAAGTGTCAACTGCATTGATATTTTGTTGCTGGATGTTTTTTTTTACTTTTTAACATTTTTATTATTTATGAATTAACTTGATTTGGTCATGCAATGTATGACATGTTTGTAAAACATATTTTTACGCTAATATTTCACTTAACTAAACGTGTATGTATGCATGTAGTTCAATTAGCACACCGTACTTTCCAATTTACGTTAAGTACTCGTCCTATCGTTGATTGTAAATTTTTTGATGATGGGTTTGATGATATTTAACAGACACTTGAAATAAATTTTTTAGATACATTTAGATCAGTGGTCGGCACCCATTGCACGCTGGAGCCGAACACAATCGGTAATTCACATATATACAACACGAATGTCAACAAAAAATCAACAAAGAGCATAAAAAAAACAAATATTTTATTCAGTAGCAAGCTTACTTTCTTCAAAGCAGGTTGATGTCGCTTTGTTGAAGAAATACACCAACACATGCATATTTTTATTAAAACACTAATACTTTCATATGCCTCTTTCTGCCGACCACTGATTTAGATGTTATCATTTGATTTAAATTAAAAATATAATTATTAAAAAAGGTGACCGTTTGGATTTGGTTTTGTTTTTTTTTTTAATTTTTTAGAGATCGAGTTGGAAAAAAAGTACAGTAAAGAATAACTTTTTTGAAATGTTTTTCATGCGAATTTTGTACTCCTGCCCACAACATTAAATTATCCCGGGTAAAAATGAAATATATATGATCATATATGAAGATATATGGATCCTATATGGATTTATATAACCATATATTATCATATATGCCTCCATATATGTTCATATATGGAGGCATATATGATAATATATGGTTATATAAATCCATATATGATCCATATATCTTCATATATGATCATATATATTTCATTTTTACCCGGGATGATAATGTTTTGCTGAATATTTGGGTGTACTTGCCAAAGCAAAGTTTTTTTTAGAAATTCTTTTCCCATTCCATGTAAAACGAATTGAAATTTCGGTCAAAGACCCCATTAAGTTTATTTTGAACTTTAAAAATCGTTAACACGAAAATCCTTGCTGATCCTGTTTCGATAACAAAAAGTTTTTAATGAAATACCCAACTGGTTCTTATAGATTTTGCTCTCCTGAATCCAAATCTGTCATACAAATTTTTCTAGCGCGTACCGTTTTTGAAATAATTTTGCACTTTTGGTGGTCCACTGTTACAAATTCTTCAAAAATCGGACTTTGTTAATATAAAATGGACCTCCTGATTCCAAAATTTCAATCTAAATTTTTCTAGCATGTTCCGTTTTCCAGATATTCGCGTTTGAAAAATTTTCCACGCGAAAATTTCGATCGCGAATATCTCGAAAACGGAACATGCCAGAAAAATTTGGATTTCAGTTTTGGAATCAGGAGGTACAATTTATCTGAAATCAAATCCAATTTTTTGAAGCAATATAACAGTGGACCACCAAAACTGCAAAATTATTATATTTTTGACTTTTTAACAGTGAATATCTCAAAATCGGCACGTGCTAGAAAAAATTGGATTCAGAAGAGCAAAATCTATAAGAATCAATTGGATATTTTACTGGGAGGTTTTTGTTTTTGTAATTATTTAGCAATAACTCGTGTTAACGATTTTTAAAATTAAAAAAAAGAGGTGTGAAATGCCATTACACGATTTCGTCACCATTTTAACACACCTTGCTTGAAGAGGGGTGTAGGAAAGCAAGATGCAGTCCAAACCAAAAGAACTGTAAATTTGGTAAATGAGTGAATTTATTACTTAAGTGTTTTTACATTTTGGAGAGTATAAAAGATTTGGCACCGAAGAATTAAGCACTTTCACTTGTGTTTTCTACATTCGTCAAACAAATGGAACATTTTTATATCAAAAGTTTATACTTGGTGAAAAAGTAGTTTTGGTAGAAAAAAATATTTTTTTTTCACGAAAAACAAAGTTATGATAATAAAAACTTGGTAAAAAAATTTTTAAAAATTTTTAAAATTTTTTTTTTTAAAATTAAAAAAAATTGTTAATGAAAAAAGTTTGTTAATGAAAAAAAAATGTTTGATAAAAAAAATTGATAAACCAAAAATTTGATAAAAAAAAATAATGAAAAAAAAATTGATGAAAAAAAAAAAAATTTGACGGTACAAAAAATTTGATAAAAAAAATTTGATGAAAATAAATTGGATGTAAAAACAAATTTTTGATGAAAAAAAATTTTGATTGAAAAAAAAAAAATAAAATTTTATGAAAAAGAAATTGAAAAAAAAAAAAAAATGATGAACAAATTTTTTTTTATGAAAAAAAAACATTTAATAAAAAAAAAAAATTGATGAAAAAAAAACTTTGATACAAAAAAAATTGAAGAAAAAAGTTTTTTTGTTGAAAAATAATTCTGTTACATTTTTTTCACCAGCTGAATTTTTATGCTCTTTTTAGTAACTCGAAAACTAAAGCTGTCAGAAAAAAAACTAATATCAGTTTTTGGTTTAGTTAAGTTCATGTTTAAAACTGAGGAACTAAAATTAGTTTTGGAAATTATAGCCAAGCAAAGTTGGTAAAAACGCACTTTTTCGACTCTTTAACAGCGATTTGCTCGCGAACGCGAGCTGATGGAAAAAATTGGATAACAGATTCGGAATCAGCTCACTAAAGTCCATATAAATCAGTTGTCAAAGGTCAGGCAAATTGAAAAAGTTCAACTTTTGTGAACCTGTGTTATTATTCAAATTACAAATCGAAGTTACAAACATTTTTGGTTTTAAGAAAATGAAAATACTAATTATTATTTTCTTTTTTGTTATTCGGTAGCTTATATAGTCAAACTGAGGTGAATCATTTTTAAAATTAGACACCAGCCTAAAAACATTATCATGTTAAAACAATGATCGGCATTAGGGCTGTCAATCCCGAAATCCCGAATCCCGAAATCCCGGGATTTTTGTCATAAAATGAATCCCGAATCCCGGGATTTTTAAGCTCAAATCCCGGGATTTTTGAAATGTTAAAAATGTTTGAGAATTTATTTTTAAAAATACAACTTTGTTGAATTATTGTTATATTAAACAAATTAAAACTAAAACTTTTTTTTTTAATTTTCAACGTAGCTGGCACCGAATTTGGCTGAGCTGAGAATTCTACCCAGGCTTGCTGAATAATAGTCCAACGCACTAACCATTAAGCCACAGTCATGGAGCCCTTTGACCAAAGTTTTCAGGTTTTCTAAAAAACCGAAACTTTGAGGGTGCCACGGGTAAATTTAATCCGATTGACATCAAATTTGTACCACATAAGTTTTAGGCGTATGTGGTACGTTCAAAATTGCAAGAAAAACTTTTTTATACAAAAAAATGCAAGTCTAATGCATTATATTATTTCTCCTTTAAATGTTTTTATTATTTTAAATTTTCTTTAAATTAGTTTTAAAATTATACGTTCAACAACGAAAATCGCAATAGGACGAAACCAAAAGCATATAAAAGTTGTCATTTTCCATAACAAACCCCTCAAGGCTTTTTTTAGTTCATTGCCAAATATTTAATAATAATAATTACTTGAAAACTGCATAAGTGGCGTATACTTAATTTTGTAATTGCCTTTAAATAACAATCTGAATAATTAGAAATATTTTTTTTTAATAATTTCGTTGTAGCGAAATCGACCCAAGGGTTTTCGTGGGAATCAAACCCACGACTCCCTCCTTAATATGCACAATAAAATTGAAACATAAAGAGTCTACTATTTTTTTACTTTTATAATCAAAGAAATTTAATCCCAAAAATCCCGTAATCCCGAAAAATCCCGGGATCCCGAAAAATCCCGTAATCCCGAAAAATCCCGGGATCCCTGGATTTTAAAAAACCGATCCCGTTTGACAGTCCTAATCGGCATAATTCAATTACAGAAAAAAGGGGCCAGTTTTGGAGTTTTATCTCCAAATAATGATTTTTAGTAGCGCATGGAGATAACATATTTGATTTATATCTGGGGTTTCTTAGGGAGATTCGGATTTTTTCGGGATTTAATAATTTTCTTGAAAATTATGGTATGAGAATATCATGGTTTTAAATAGTAAAGAAAATAATGACCTCGAGCCAGAATAAACATCCTCAAAATAAAATATTTTAAAGGTCGAATAAAACAATTTTTATTTTTTAATAAAAATTAATCAGAATATTTCATTATATTTATGAAAGGTTTTATAAATATAATAAATAAAATTTCATAAACTTTTATAAAACTCTTCATAAGTAAATTGAAATGGCCTTATGAAACCTTTCATAAATTTAATTTATTTTTTTTATAAATATTTGATTATATTTACGAGCAAATAAGTAAATAAATTCAATGTCATAGTATTTTTGAAATATTTCATAAATACTATAAAATATTTCCTAAAATTTATGAAATGATTCCCTATGAAAACCTTTGAATTTATAAATTAATAATTTCATTGTATTTATAAAACACTTCATTAGAACTATAGTTCCATAAATACAATGAAATAATTAAAGAAATAATTATTATTTCTATGAAATGTTTTATAGTATTTATGAAACATTTCCATTGGTCAAGCTTACATGACAAGTTTCATTATATTTATGAAAAGGTTTCATAGTATATTTAAAATTTATGTTATTTACATTGGAAGAACTAAAATGAAGATTAAAAAAAAAAAAAAAAATTCTTCAGGTCATCTGGCATCGTCTTCAGGAGCTGAAATTGTTTTGTCTTAATTTTTTAAGCATACGGACGGATATTCATAGAATACTAAGTTTTAGTTTATTTTTTAAATTTCTTGACCGTAGAAAAAAACACAAAACCGTTTGACCGATTTTAAAAATCTTTTGATGTTCGTGTTCATTTCTTTTATACGGTATTTACACCAACGAAAACAACTTGTTTTTGAATATTTTTTTGGTTTTTGGCAAAAACTACATAAATTTTCCATACAATTTAAAAACTGCGTTGCCAACTAAAACTAGACAAAAACTAGAATTTAGGTTGTGGTCTATGCTACTATTAATTCAGTGTGAATGTTTTTTTCAATTTTCTTTTGGTAAAAACGAATGTCAAAATAAAAATATTTGTTTTTTTGTGAAATTAATATTCAAATCTTTTAAAAAAGTAAATAAATGTGTAATTTAATTTTTTTAATAATGTGTGGCTATTGTAATTTTGTGTTTTTTAGTGAATTTAGAAAATAATTAATTTGATTTGACAAACAAAAACTCTTTTTATTCGGTGTAAACAGTTTGGTTTTCCAAAATGCTTTTTTGCCAAAAACAAGTTAGTTTTTGTTTGGTCTAAACATAGTAGTGGTATTCATTTAACCGTATATACACCTCGTATAATATGTAAGTCTGATAAATTTATACAATTTATGTCAAACTACATTTATAAAAAATAAGTTTGGTAAGTTTATACGGTATACTTGGTGTATACGAGTTTAAATGAATACGGCCAGTATTAGATACAAAAGAATATAAATTTGCCTGTACACTTAGGAAAATCAAAAGTTTTAAAAAAAATATTACTCATGCTGTTTCATGCTGTAAAATCAGTATGAAACCCAAACGTCAAATTTTGGTCTTTGCAGCATTGGGAAAGTTATAATGAAACTTTTGTTTTAGGAAAAAATTTTAAATAAAATCCAAACCGTAAATGCTATATATTTTTATTTGTTATAAATATATCTGGTATCTTCTGGTCATCCTTTTTTTATAATTGTTATAAGTCATTAAAAATCCTCATAAATATCGGACAACCTTTATAAACTTTGCGTGTATGACAAATATTAAATTAATATTAAAACACTCATTAATGCCACCTTTCTTTATAAGATACATGTTGGATTGTATACAGTGTTGCCATTTATTGGTTATTTAACCAAAAATGGTACAACTTAAAATATTTTGGATAATGATATTTGTGAAAAATTTTCCACTATGGAGTTTTTTTCACAAAAAAATACACAGTTTCAAACACAATTTTTTTAAAAATATTTGAAAATTTTCTAAGCTGTAAGGAAAAAAATCAAATTTATGTATTGTTATCTAAATAGTTCATAGTTTTCCTAAAACATGGAAGAAATTCTTTCCGTCAAAGAAATGACAACGTTGATGCCGCGGCGAAAATGGTTAAAAATGTTATAGTGCTTGGAATAAAGTGATTCATTCCATCAAAGTGCATTTCGACTAAATCAAGGAATAAATGTTGGTTTAACCAGACTTGCAGAAATGCAGCCAGATCCAGGGAATGCGTTCAGAATTTGGCGTGACGACAAAAACGTTAATACTGATCTGCTACGTGACTGTGCAAGAGTACTTATTGTGAGTCATGAAAAGCTTCGGCTCCTCGGATCAGTAAGAGCTGTTAGTCGTTTGTTAAATGAGTCAAGAAAAATGCTGATTCTTCTATCACGACTCTTTTATAACATGTTAGCTTTATATTCCGAACCTGAATATAAAGCTAACATGTTATGAAATTCTTTTTTGCCGGAAAGCAACTAACCACTGCCCGAACTCAAGAGGGTATCCCATACAGGATATTTTTTCGAGTTCACGCAGTTAAAAAGATTCTTGCTGATCTTAACGTAAATTACACACAAAAAAAAAATTGTGCCACTTTTGGGTTTAATTACAACCTATAAAGTGGTTTTGGATAACTTACCAAAGTTTTTGATCTAAAAAACTTAGGTAAACTATCCAAAACCACTTTATAGGTTGTATTATCCCCAAAACGGACACAATATTTTTTTTTGTGTGTAGTCACCGGGGCCGGATGGTATACCAGCACTGCTGCTGAAACAGTGCTATTCAACGTTAGCACGTCCACCGACTAATCTTTTCATTTTTTGGTACCGTGCTGGAGTCTTTCCCGATTGTTGGAAAGTTGCCAATGTACAGTCAGTTCCCAAAAAGGGTGTAGTTAACAACCCTGATAATTACTGTCCAATCGCAATATGCTCTGCGCTCTCGTAGGTGATGGAGAGCATGATAAATTGCCATCTTGCAAGGTATCTGGAAGCTAACTTGGTTTAAGAGGGTACCCCATACTATGCTCAGTATATTTTTTCGAGTTCACGCAGTTAAAAAGGTTCTTGCTGATCTTAACGTAAATTAGTCACCGGGACCGGATGGTATACCAGCACTGGTGCTGAAACAGTGCTATTCGATGTTAGCACCTCCACTAACTAATCTTTTTTCGTACCGTGCTTGAGTCTTTCCCGATTGTTGGAAGGTTGCCAATGTACATTCAGTTCTCAAAAAGGGTGTAGTTAACAACCCTGATAATTACCGTCCAATCGCAATATGCTCTGCGCTCTCGAAAGTGACGGAGAGAATGATCAATTGTCATCTTGCAAGGTATCTGGAGGCTAACTTGCTTGTAAACGAACGACAGTATGGTTATCGCAGAACTCGTTCTACAGGAGACCTGTTGGCGTTACTTTCAGAACGTTGGAGTCTTTTGATCCATAGTTTTTAGAGAGTAAAGTAGTTGCTCTGGATATTTCCAAGGCGCTCATATCTAAGCTTAATGAGTTTGGTGTCGGTAATGACTTCTCTTGAGTTATTTCGAGCTTCCTCAGATATCGTTGTACTCGTGTTGTTAAAGATGGGTACAGGGGTGCCCCAAGGTTCTGTTCATCTTCCTATTCTTATTTTTCTTAAGTACCTTCTAACAAGGGAAGTATCTGAACCCTTATGAACCGATTTGCCTGAAACTTAATATATATATAAATGACACGATTTTAAGGTTGGGGTGTCTTGGCTTTTCGGCCATATCAGTGTTTCAAAATTTCGTTGTCCCCTTATGAAACCATATGGACCTCCGGGAAAATTTCGATAACTCACGAACAAACAGGAAATTCCTCTAGAGCAAAAATACGTGTCGACTTAAATTTAATAAAGATTATTTCGTATTCATATGGACATCGTAGCTCTATGTCTTCATATAAATACCCCCCAAAATTTTCACATTTTCATGAAAAAAGTATTTAACGAAGCCAAACTTTTACAAGGTTATGCCACCGTTGGATAGGCATTAAAAAATCTTTCTTCTCATATGTAAACATCATATAGTTTCTTAGAATGAAATGGCTGAAAAATCGAAAAAACGTTTTTTTTGCTATTTTTTGACCCATGTTTTGAACCCTTAAATCCCCGATATGGCCGATAAGCCGAGACACCCCAACCTTAGAATTGTCTCTTTTATATATATTTTACGTTTCATGCAAATCGGTTCATAAGGGTTGAGTTACTTCCCTTGTAAGTCAAACTTCAAATCCTATCTACTCTTTTGCAGATAATAGCAATATTTTTTATTCATTTTCCTTGGATCGTAGGCTAAGCCTTGTTGAGGTTGAAGGTAAAAGGCAGATTATAAATGACACATTTAATGAAGACCTGTTGAAAATTCCTGAGTGAGGTCTTTCGAATAGGGTCAAGATCAATAAAAATAACCAATGTTGTATGTTGACATACAGGTCTGCGAATATAACTGCGATATATGGGCAAGGCCTTCAAAAACTATTTTGGGGCTCTTGGACCGTGTCCAAAGGAAGGCGTTGATGCTTATCAATGACAATAGGGTATCCAACTGTATTGACTCATTGGATCACCGTCGGAATGTGGGTTGTGTGACGCTGTTCTCTCGATATTAAAACGGAAAATGTTCTGCTGAGGTAAGTTAACTTATCACCAGAGCCCGAGTTTTTGTTCGCAGCACTCAGTTCTCTAGTATATCACATCCGTTTGTCGTCAATAATCCAGTTGATCGCACATCGCATGTTTTATTTATTTATGTTCGTTTATCAGTCGAACTAGCCGTATATGGAATAAACTTCCCGCAGAAGTCTTCCCAGTTCCTTTTAATGTAAATAAATGTGAGTCAAATATCCACAAACAAAACTACATCTGTCCTCGTCCTCATAACCTATTTTTCTGATATCAGCACAATGCAGTGCATTAGTAGGGCATCCTTTAACAAGGAAGGTATTTCACAGAGCATTAATCGATTGTCCTGAAACTTGCATATAGGAAAGACGGAAGACATAACAAAAAGTCCAAAAACATGTTTGTAGCTCTACAAGTAGAACTCGCTCGAAAGCCCTCAGAGTAAAAGTTGTTATTTTATTCAGTTTTAAAGATTCTCAAGACCCATTTGGGCCCCTAAATTGTCGTATCTCAAAAACTAAGTAAGGTACTGCGAAACGGACAAAAATTTTGTATCGAAATCTATGACGAGTCTAAGGAGGACCCAAGGGATCCGAACCCAAACGGGTCTGAACCCAATATTTTTAAGGAAAATGGTAGGGATTTCTTAAAAAATTTCCTGGTTGTAGAAAATAACGGGGATCTTTAGCAAATTTCAAATAGAGCTAACTCCAAACCACCAAAATAAAGATCCGCTGCATAATTTTGTTTTATTTTTCAGCAACCTCCGGATAGTTCTTTATTTCACTATGGCAACCCTGAAAAAAAAATATTCCATACTCAATATTAACATTTTTCTTATCTTGTTTTGTGAATCATATCTTACATTGACAATCTTTACATTTTTTGTTGGGGAGTTTAACTACAGGTTGGTCATCATGTTTTACATTTTTCGCCCCCTGAATGAATAGTTTTACAAACGCCTACTGATTGTCGTCGATGTTCTTTTAATTGAAACATTCGTTTTTTTTTTGTGGATATTTTTCATAAATAAAAATTTATGAGTATTTTTTTGTAAGGACATTTATTAAACCATTCCATTTTCAAAAAAAAACAAAAGGGGTTAATTTTTAATAGAAATATCAAAAGGGTTTGGTTTGTTTACTGGTTGTTGCGTTTTTCTATTTTGTTGCGAACATGAAAAATCCATTGATAAACAAAAGTTTTTCTTTTTGTTGTAAATTTGGACATTGTAATTTTCAATATTAATGACTTGAGATTAATAACATTAATTTGTAACAACAACTTTATCAAGGGATGTTACTACCAAAAAGTAATATTTGAAAATTGTTTTTATAGAGTAATTAATTAAATGTTAATTAATTAAGTGATTTTTTTGCAGTAAGACAAAGTATTAAACAATTTATATTTTTTTGGAGAAATAGAAAATGTAAAAGTGTGGAGAGTTCTTTTCAGCATCTGCAGGGTCTTGTATTGGTCGCATACAAACTTGTAGAATGAATCTAAACAATTTCGACTAAACCAAAACATAAGTGCTAGTTTAATCAGACGTGCAGGAATGCAGTCAGACCTTTTGGTCATTCGTTAAAGGGTTAAGGAAAAATGCTAATTCATGCACTTCAACCTTTATAACGAATGACCAAATACTCACGGATCCGGTTGATCCAACCTTTTCGCTGAAATGTTTGAAATAAACGCATACTTGCCGAAAAGTAATGACCATTGCCCGAACTCGAAAGGGTGTCCTTTACTATGCCCAAGATATTTTCTGAGCACTTCAATGGTTTTAAAACGGTGTGCTCCTTCGCCTTCTCGCCCTTTGGTGAACCTATTTTGCTACTCTTACCGGATAGAAGATTTTCCCTCATGTTGAAATGTGACCAACGTCTAAGTAATACCCAACGTCTAACTAATTGGGCGGAGAATTACCGCCCGATAGCAATTTGCTCAACACTCTCCAATGTGGTTAATTACCAACTGGTAAATTATTTAGAGTCCAATTTACTTTTGTGCGCTTTTTGTAGAAGTCGTCCAGTAAGCGTTCCTGTCGGAACATTGGAGTTGTTCTATCTAACAATTTGGTGAAAGCAAAGTGGTTGCTAGACTCCAGCTTTCTCAAAGACTGTACTATAAGTGTTGTTATATATGGGTTCCCATCGGATGAATTTCAGTTAAATTCAGAGGTATCACAACGTTCAGTTCTTTCTCCTAAACTTTTTCGTATTTTTCTTAACAACCTTCTTAGTCAAACTTCCAATCCTATCTATTCTTTCGCAGTTGATAGCAAAGTTTGTTATTAATTTTCCTTTAATCATAGACCAAGCCTTACTGAGGCTCAAGCTAAGAGGCAGAACATGAATAACACACTCAATCATGACCTTTCAGCGATTTTTCGGGTGGGGTCTTGCAAATAGAGTCTATTTTATTGCTCCTAAGACCCAATGTTGCATATTGACTAACAAACTGATTGTGGAATCTGCGCCATCTGTATCTTTGGGTGGTATAGCTATTGAGGAATAAGACAGTCTTGATATTCTAGGCACAAAAATGCAAAGTGGTGTTCGTTGGAACCAATATGTTCAATTTCTATCTTGAAGCTTCCGGAACGTTTGCAAAGGAGTACGTTGAAGCTCATCAATGATAGTAGGATATCTATCACTATTGAATCGTTGGAGCATCGTAAGAATGTGGGTTGTGCGTCAGTGTTTTACCGATATTACCACGGTACGTGTTCAGCTTGAGATAGTTAACTCATTCTTGAGACGCGGATGCATGCCCTTAGTACTCGCATTTCCTGATTGCTGCATATAACAGTGACGTCGGCGTCCTCTTGGTTTGAGTCCAGAAGGTCGTCTTGGCCTATCTCTTTATCTATCTGTTTAATTAACTCACAGACCAGTTCTGAAGCTGAGTTTGTGTCTTCTAAGTCAGACGGATTAGCGGCATCGTCTTCACAGGACATGGGTCCGTCAGACTAAAAAGACACCAATATAGTCTCAGTTCGTCTCTTTTTTTTTTATACAACAGAAGCAACATTCACAAGGGAAGAATCTCAACCCAAATGAACCGATTAGCATGAAAATTAATATATAAAAGAAATAATTCTAAGGTTAGGGTATATCGGGGATTTAGGGGTTCAACAAATAGGTAAAAAAATTATGTTTCCCTATGAGAAGAAAGGTTTTTTTATGCCTATCCATCGGTGTCTAAACCTTGCAAAATCTAAACCTAGCGTAAGTTGCAATGTCCAGTTAGATAAGACGTTAGAATCCGGATATCCTTTTTGTCCAAGGATAGTACCAGTTTTGCTGCCGAACTGGATGGAGTGATGAATCTCTTCGCCTGCCTTTGGCCAGCACAAAAGTTCCAGTGTTCGATGAACTTGGATTTACTCCATATTTTGAGTTTTTCCCTAACATGTCCCATCGGAAGACCAAAGAATGGTTCCGGACCGATGAATGGTCTACGGGCACCACGGTTTGCCAGACAATCGGCACGTTCGTTCCGCGTATGACCCTCGTGACCCGGAATCCATACCAGGGTCAGGTCGTTATCCCGTCTTAGTCTGTTAAGGGATTCCACACAGTTAATTACAAGTCCGGATGACACATCATAAGCTTTGAGAGCTATCAGTGCAGCCTGAAAGTCGACACGTATTTTAGCTCTAGAAGATATTCCGGTTAGTTCTGGAGTTATCGAAATTTTTCTGAATTTCCACATTGTTTCATAAGGGGACAACGAAATTTTTAAATACCATATCGTCTCTTTTATATAAATTCTAATCGGTTCATAAGAATTGAGATACTTCCCTTGCCAGTCAGACATTAATGTTACTTCTTTCGGAAAGGAAATAAAAGAGAGATGAAAGATTTGAAATTAAGAAGGGCTTCAGCACGGCAGCCCTGTAATTGCGAGTGTTGTTATTTTTGAGAACAGTTGTTGCAGCGCCATCTGATGTTTTTTTTTTTAAACTTTGAGTCAACACTCAGGGGATGCCCCCTACTAATGCAGTAAATTGTGTTGGTATCAGGAAAATGGGTTATTAGGAGGAAAGATTGAGTAGTGTTTATGGACATTTAGTTTAAACTATTCCAGATCGTAGCTGAGTGGGAAGTCCTCTGTGGGGAGTGGATTACACATACGACTAGTTCGACTGAGAAACGAATTTTCTCTGTAATGCGTTGTGTGATTCATGGGACTACTGACCACAAACGGATGTGATCTGTTGGAT
Organism: Pegoplata infirma; assembly: GCA_963921195.1. Lineage (NCBI taxonomy): Eukaryota > Metazoa > Arthropoda > Insecta > Diptera > Anthomyiidae > Pegoplata > Pegoplata infirma. The sequence goes on along the minus strand of OY992539.1, from coordinate 40,051,574 downwards.
TGACGAGTACTGCGAACAAACAACCGAGTCTCAGGGATAGGCTCACTTATCTTAGCAGAGCACTTACCATGGTTATATCGGTAGAACAAAGATGCACAACCCAAGTTCCGGCGATGCCCAAATGAATCAATAGAGTTGGATACCCTACTGTCATTTATGAGCTTCAACGCACTCCTTTGCATCAGGTCCAACAACTTCAAAATAGACTTTGAAGTCCCTGCCCAGATATGGGAGTTGTATTCCAACTTCGGTCGGATATAGGCGATATAAGTCGTAAGGGAATCAGACGGAGTAAAGTACTTCTTGCACCGTTTTAAGAAACCGAGGCACTTGAATGCTTCTTTCGACACTTGAAAAACATGTTGGTTCCAAACTAATAAATATCTGAAAAAAAATTGTTCAGCCTGAGCTGAAAATCGAAAACAGGCTTGCTGGCCAATAGTCCAACGTACTGATCATAAAGCCACAGCACACACGTGAAGGCTGTCGGTCACATGCATTCCACAGACCCATGCAACTTGTTCGCACTATTTTCGGTACCTAGATGGGCACTTTGTAGCAGGTCCAGAGAAAACTGTTGAAAATGAGAGAAAATGTCAACCAAATTAAGATTACGGTCACTCCACTCATATTTTTTGACAGTAGGTATTCATGTTTCAAAAAATATCGTTGTAGAATTTCAAAGGATATTTGTAATAAAATATTTAAATTCGTTAAAATTTATTATTGTTATGCTCTCTTAAAAACTTGAGATCATATTTCTTATTATCGTTTAGAAAAAAGTCTAGACTTAGAACCAGGGTTGGCAACCGAAACGAATAACGGTATTGGTAACGGTATTGGTATTAAATATTTTTTATATCGGTAACGGTAAAGGTAACGGTATTTTCGATTATTTCGGTAACGATAAACCGTTACCGAAACATCGATACCGGTACGTACCGGTATTATGAATAAAATTTACCCAAAATGTTAAAAACTCACTAATTTGGTAAAAACACGTAAAAAATAAGAAAAAAAATTAATAAAATAAAAAAAAACTGTTAAATTTGTTGCATTTTTAACACATTATTAATTAACACAGAATTTAATTAAAATATTCACGCAATATTGTAATTCAACAAATATATTTTTGATTTTTTACGTGTTTATTAGATGTCTCTGTCCAATCAGCAGAAAATTCTGAATTTTGAGCCATGCGAAAAATCTGCATTTTGATCCATTTAAGACATCTGCTGATTTTAGTTGGCGCGGTTTGCTAAATTTATGTCTGGATAATCTACGTAGAGTCTGCAAAAAAGTCTGTCAAGACAGCAGATACATATGCTGATTTAAGAAGAAAAATCTGTTGATTTCAGATAAACAGCCTGAACATCGATATTGTATTTTATTTCAGTAAAAAAGACTTATTTTAACTGCGGAGGTGTGGCCCAGGGATGAAATATGGCAATTCCGTTTTGGTATCAAAAATGATTTTAAATTGTACTTTTTTGACTCTCAAAGTACTCTTTTTTATTTTTTTTATTAAAAAAAACAAAAAAAAATAGTAATTATAAACGAAACAGGTACTAAAAACTCACGAATGTATTTTGAAAATATAAAATTAAATTTGACATTTGTTTCGGGAAAAACCAATTTAATAAACAAAACACGCCTTAGCGGAACCAACGATGCGAACACTGTTAATGTCTTTCATGAATATGAATCTGCGGTGCCCCACTACTATATTTCGACGAAAATCAAAATCTTCGCCACGGCCGTTTTTGAAAAAATATCGGTCAAACGTCCAAAAATTTAGATTTTAAGCTTGTCTCGAAAACGAAGATATGAAAAAAAAAATATTTAAGACAAAAATTATTCCTCGGGAAAAATGCAATAATACTGTAAATTCACATGTTGCAATGTTATTGTTGCCAAAACTTATACTTGTAAATTCCGAGCTAAAAACTTCGTGTTTTCTCTAAAAAAATAATAACGAATTGTAAATACCGTGATTAAAACTGCTTTATTTACTTACGTCTTTAAATTTTATCGGTTTTGTTACAAAAAAAAAATTGTTTTGCAATATGTTTTTTATACATGTTTAACTTCAAATTCGTGAGTTAATAACTCGAAAAGGAAGCGAAATGTCAAAATATTACTAATCTCCATAGTCATTCCTTGTTAAAAATTAAATAAAATAACTACTCACATTTTTTTTTGAAATTGCAGCTTTGTTTCATTTTGCATTTTTCCCGAGGAATAATTTTTGTCTTAAGTAATTTGTTCATGTCTCTCATCGTTTCGAGATAAGCTTAAAATGTAAATTTTTTGACGTTTGACAGCGGCTCTAACGAAAATTTGGATTTTCGTTGAAATATATTAGCGGGGCAACCCAGATTCTTAATTAAGAAATTCATTTACAGTGTTCGCAGCTTGAGGTTAAAATTGGTTCGGCCGAGGCGTAAAAGTCGGCTAATATTCATTAGACCACATATATCAACATAAATGAAACTCTTTTAAATTTAAAAGAGTTTCTCCACGAATAACCATATTTCAATTAGTAGAAAATGGGTGGAAATTTAACGCAAGAAAACAATTTCAATAAAAAAATTAATTTAACTTTGTTCAATTTTGAAAATGTACCAAATAAGTCGCGGGCGTATCAACGTATTTTTCAGCATTAAATAGTATCAAAAAAAGTACATTTGTATCAACAATTCCATCCCTGGTGTGGCCTGGTGTTAAAAAAAACCGGCAGTTAAAGTTTTCCAATTCAAGATGTAACCCGAGTAAAAATTTTGATATTGCACGAGATCTATTTAAATCTCGCTCAATATATAATCAGATCTTATCAGATCCGGAAATTGACCCGATCTCATGATATCATTTTTGATCAGTTCTGATACAAACTGATAAAATTAGATCTCGTTGGATCCGACATTTGTCCCATATATATTCTGATCTTATAAGATGTGATTTGATCAGAATTGATATTGTAGCATATTTACATTGATTTTTGCAAATTTCCTATTGTTAAGAACGAATAATAATCAAATTTTTATTTAAAATTGTTATAATTCAACTTTATTCAGTACATGCAATGATAATTTTTTAACATAAAATATACATAATTAAAAACAGTTTTAATATTCAAAAATGTAAACTACAAAATTTAAAAATGTAATAAATCCTTTTAAATATACACAAAAATATAAATAAATTCTTCGAACTATTAACTTTTTTTACTCGCAATTTTTAATAAAAATGATGCTCTCGATGTAAGGCACTGTTTTATCGTTATAATCAAGAAACAAGCGCCTAACATCGATTGCCAATTATTCATTTGTATAAAATTGTGTACTAAAAAGATAATTGTTCGAAGATAACAAATCTTAAGGCTCATTAAGTTTTGATGTAAAGTGAAAATATCCACATAGAGTTATTCTCTCTATTGGTACCCAAAATCTTGAATTACATCAAGATAAAATGACCCAGCAAAACTTTGGTAATGGGTAGTGATTATATAACACATTACCAGGTAATGTATATACCTTATTTGTAGCATTATTTTAGGATGTCTTACCAAACATTTGTCCCACAACGTATTATTTTAAAGTAAAAAATAATGCATTACTAATAATTTGCTACATAATGCATGATTATTGGAAAAATGTATTTCATATTTATTATTTCTAAACATTATATCATGGATGATTTATATTTGGTTACATTATGTATTATTTGAAAGTTTGAAATAATGCATTATTTATAATTAAATGCATAATGCATTACAATAACATAAAAAATAATTATTTTATAAAAAATGCAGAAGTTTAAACTAGAGATGGGCTCACGACAAGAAATTTCTAACGACACACACTCACTAGCATATTTTATCTACTTACACTCACTTACAATCACGTGAGTAAATTTAATACAAAATTACTTTTTCACTACTCGTAACACCTTATATATTATCTTCTGGTATGCTATATTATTTCATTTCTCGTAACCTATAAAATATCATATATTTTACACCTTACTCGTATTCTTCGTTATAAATTTATGACTTATTTTATACCTTACTGGTATTCTATGTGATAATGTGGATGCATTACTTTGAGTCTCATCGCCTGTTAAAATCATCAATGCTGCAATGTATAAAATAAGAGATCATATACCTTATTTTATACCTTATTTGGTAATCTAAGTTTTGCTGGGGAGCCCTTAAATTTATTCAAACACATGTAAACTGGTATTTACAAATACCCCAAAATGCGAATTTTTCTGGAATTTGGGGTAGATGTAAATACCATACAAACGATATCCGTGAATATTTAAAACGAAATAAAGCACTTTAACTTATTTAATTTTACAAAAACTAATCCTTTTGCAATATTTATCCGAAAATAATTTTTAGGCATCATTTTTTGTTGCGAAACTTCATTGGCATAATCTTGGTCTTCATAAACTTCGACATTAGTTTATCAAATTCAACAGCATTTTGACATTTGTAATAAATCTGCAAACAAAGAAAAATTTGTTATTCTCTTATTTTTAAATTTCTTAATCATTGCTAAAATACTTACATTACCGTTTAAAGCATCTGAAGCTGAATACAAATTGGGTTTCCTTTGTTTTAATTGAAATAATAAACATCCCAGCAAAACTTAGATTACCAAATAAGGTATAAAATAAGGTATAGGATCTCTTATTTTATACATTGCAGCATTGATGATTTTAACAGGCGATGAGACTCAAAGTAATGCATCCACATTATCACAAAGAATACCAGTAAGGTATAAAATAAGTCATAAATTTATAACGAAGAATACGAGTAAGGTGTAAAATATATGATATTTTATAGGTTACGAGTAAGGTATATAATATAGCATACCAGAAGATAATATATAAGGTGTTACGAGTAGTGAACAAGTAATTTTGTATTAAATTTACTCACGTGATTGTAAGTGAGTGTAAGTAGATAAAATATGCTCGCGAGTGTGTGTCGTTAGAAATTTCCTGACGTGAGCCCATCTCTAGTTTAAACTTATGCATTTTTTTATAAAATATTTATTTTTTATGTAATTGTAATGCATTATGCATCCAATTATAAATAATGCATTATTTCAAACTTTCAAATAATACATAATGTAACCAAATATAAGTCATCCATGATTTAATGTTTAGAAATAATATATATGAAATACATTTTTTCCAATAATCATGCATTACGTAGCAAATTATTAGTAATGCATTATTTTTCACTTGAAAATAATACGTTGTGGAACAAATGTTTGGTAAGACATCCTAAAATAATGCTACAAATAAGGTATATACATTACCTGGTAATGTGTTATATAATCACTACCCATTACCAAAGTTTTGCTGGGTATTTTATGTTTTTTCCAAAATACACAACTTTTTTTAAAATATTATTTTTTTTTGACAGAAAATTCTAATTATTTTTTTTGGGTTTTGTATTTACATTTTCAATTTTGTTTTAATTTTCCTTCGCGATCAAATTATTTAAAAAAAACGAAGATTTAAAAAATAAAGGGTGTTAATTAAAAATAGAATTTTAAACAAGCTTAGTTTTTTAATTATGTTTACAATTGATATAGATGTAAATCTTGCTTTAGTGATAGATATGATAGAAGATATAACCAGATATAACACAAGATATCGTCATATCTAGTAGCAGATCTAACATATCTGGTTATATATAAGTTGATATTGTATAAGATATAAATATGTATAATCATATCTCGTTAGATATAATTATATCTAATCATTTTTGCTCGGGAAGTTGTTTTACAGAGTTTTCAACACAGTTTTTCTCAAAATAAAAGCTCTGCCCAATCAGCATAAAAATCTGCTGAAAATACACCCATTTTGAACCATATAAGAAAATCTGCTAAGACAGCTGAAAAATCTGCTGGTTTTAGCAGAAAATCTGCAAAAATTAGCTAATTCAAACTGAAAATTGTCTTACAAATTTTTCGTCAGAGTTTTTCTTCTGAGTGTTCACTCGTGATCATTGGTTGGACCGATTTCCACATATTCTTTGTCTACATTAAGTTAACTGCGAATGTGATCATTGGTTGGGCCGATTTCCTAATTGTTTTTGTTCAAATACCAATACGATTTGCAATGAACAAAAATTTGTTTTTTTATTTTACGTACATTCAAAATAATTTACTTTGTTTTTTATCTGCAAATAATTTAAAATAAGTAATATTAAGACAACCGAAACAAAACCGATATAATACCGGTAAAAATCCGGATAAAGGTAGAGGTATTTTATCGGTAACGGTACTTAAAAATTTTTATTTCGGTATTGGTAACGGTAACGGTAGTCGATTTTAAAGGGTTTTCAATCGGTAACGGTATTGAAAGGGTAACGGTAGCCAACACTGCTTAGAACTACAAAATTTCTACCATATATCCGCCAATTATAATGGAATTTGAGTTAAAAACTCATAAAAGTAAATATGAAGACAATTTTTATGACTTTTTTTGATTTGGAAAAAACTATAAAAATATTTAAAAAAAATATTCATATTTCCATAATTTTGGTATTATCTTCACTGACTAAACACATATGCCATAAATCTGTGCATCATCTTTAATATGTAGTAAAGTACTTACTTTTCCATTTCTATCTGGGATAATGCTTTCCACTGATATCTGTCGCATAAACAAATAAAAATTAAGCACTTCTTCTACTTCTAACAAAATAACAACAAATATTTATTTGTTTTTTTCCAAGAAAATCTTAAACAATTGTAAATAATTTCAAATAAAACTCGATACACTCGAATCACAAAATAGATAGAACAGAATCATCCTCATCATCATTGCCATCAACATAAAAGAGAAAATAAAAAGTCATAAACTAGGTCTCGTTTGGTCGATTGGTTGTTTTGGTACTTATTGCATCGATTTTAAACAATTTGATTTTTATGACTTTTTATGGTTGTTTGTACTATAATAATTTCGTTTTTCGCTAAAAGATATTGTGGGTCTTTAAAGCACCCACACACACACTGACACACGCATAAACATGCATATGTAAATTAGGATCAGCGGTAGGTTTATGCATGTACTATATTGAAAATGCATATTGAACAACAGGCTCTCTCTCCAGCAGCCGTATCAATTGAATTATTTCTGAACAATTGAAAAGCAACAATGAAGTTCAAAATCAACTTAAAAAGTCGTAAATGTATGATAGTGTATATTTTTGTTCGTTATTTTTAACCGCAAAACATTATTTTAGTACTAAAACATATACATTCATATTTACATTAACACACAGACACATTTTAATGTTAAGGTACAGTGGGAGCTGTTTGTTTAACCTACAGGTTGATTGGGGGTCCGCCATTTAACGAATTCACTCGGAGGTCTCCCTCTGATACAACGTTCTACTTATTAAACCACCTCGATTCCTTAAGATATTCGGCTAGGGACATCAATAAGGCATCGTTTAGGCAATCCAGGTCATCAAAAAATCTTAAGTGCTTTACTGACTCCTCCTCCTCCACTTACCCACAGCTTCTACAAGATTCCCTATCAGAAATTCCCATACACACTGTCATTTAGTCGATTATACAGTGTCCAGTCAGTACTCCCACTAGAAGGCTAACCGTCCGCTTCCAAAAGTAAGAAGACTTTTTGTCCTCTTAGGATTTGGCAGTGGTAACAGGGTCCGTTCATGAATTCCACTATTGAAACCGAGATTTCAGGTTTCACCTGTTCCCCTATCGACTCAGATCCATTTCCCCCACTTTCATCAGCTAATTTGTTCTCAGCGACCCTACTCTGTCTAGGGACCCAGATTAGGGTCCCTAGACAGGGACCCATCTCCATTTTCGATCCGTCCGTAAAGATTGAGATTGCTTTCTCTGTTATCGCAGAGTTTTCCGCCAAGTGTTCCCCAGTTGGTATTTGGACCTCAAAGGTTTTGTCAAAGCACGTCTGTTGAGATATAGTCAGTTTTCTGTTCCAGTTCCGTTCCACCCAATGAACTTAATATAGTCGAGTGTACCCAAGAACATTGCTTAAGCATTTGCAACTCTCTTAACCTGAAAGCCGATGTTTCTGATGTGCTCTTGACGTAAATATCTACGAGCTAAATATTTAGTACCACTTGCAGGCCGGCATGGGGTGCCGATCTAATTGCATCAGTGACACCCAAACACGCCAGTCGTTGTGCCTTCCGTAGGTTGCAGAGATATGGTTTCTTATCGACTGCTCTGCTCCAGGGCACCATAGGTAAGTATTATTGCACATTCTGTGCACATTCTTCCGAAAGTTATCCTGCAGGTGTAAAAAACACATAACGAGTTTTCCATCATTTTCTCTGTATTCCTTTTCCAAAAAAACCTTTGAGTTAAGGATCACTCCCAGGTATTTCGTCTCATTAGATTAGGTTGTAGGTTATGATGCTAACGTTTTACGTCAACACACATGGACTCTGAGGTTCGTTGTGATACCACAGGACTGTAATAGGTTTCCTTATTAGTCCCTGCCGTTATAAAACTCCTTAGATATTGAATTTTGACATCCGACAAATCAGAAAGATCGTGCAGCTCCTAGATCCCAGTGAAGGAAGTCTCCAACCAGAAAGTGTCGGGCAATGGCAGATAAAGTGTTCGATAGTTTCCAACTCCTCTTCATCCGTCATTCGACGGCACATTTAACCACTCTGCGTGCTTTCCTATAAGACACTGTCTGGTAATTATTGCAACCACCGTCGAAATCTCTTCTCTTGGGAGCTATATCAGCACACTCATGTTGTCTCACGCATCCATTCATTCGCCCATCTTTGATTGGTCTCCGTCGCGGAACAAAGCCATAGATTTAGCTTATAAGTTTCTAGAGGCATACAAACACATTCCAATTCTGTTTGAACTTGTAAGGTAGCACCCAGCCTTGCAAGCTCATCGGCTTTGTAATTCCCTGGAATGTCTTTGTGCCCTGGGACCCATAAGAGTCGTATGTCAAACTGCTTGGCCATTACATTTAAAGACGTGGGGCAGTTAAGGGCAGATCTCATTGACTCCAGGGACTTGCCCGCTTGACTGTCAGAATAAATGTTGACTGCAGTTGTTGACAATACATTGCAGCTCAACCAGTAAGCCACCTCCTTTGTTGCCAGCATCTCTGCCCGGTAGACACCGCAACGATCCGGAAAGATTCGAGCCAGGCTAAACACATGCTCCTCCGAATAGACTCCAAAGCCCAATCGTTCGTGCAACCTCGATCCATCCGTGTAAAAATTTATGGAGGCTTCACCACCCTGAACTCCCTCATCCAAGGCTCCCTGGATGGTATCATAGTGGTAAAGTGGCGCTCAAAAAGGCTCGTAAAGGGAGCACAGTCCACATTTTGTGGTATTGCTATCTTCTTCAAGATCACGCTATGCCGACCATCGCTGTTCCTCTATTGCGGTGTGCTATTAAGTCGAATTGCCGACGTAGCCTCATTCTGCCTTCCCGATATGTCCAATGGTATCAGGTAAAGGAGGATTTCTAATTTCTACCGTAGGTATAGTACGAAGGGCACCAGTTATGCACATCGACGCCACTATCTGTACCTTCGTGCTGAAGACACAGTCCGTTTTGTCTCTAAAGATAGTTCCAGGATGATTCAATCTTATTTGGGAAGAACAAACCGGTCTTGCTTAATCCTTTTTGTGAACAAGTTCGGAACGGTTTTGGCGGGATTAACTCCCAGACCGTGGTCCTTTGCCCACGTCTAGAGTATTTTAAGTGCTGATTCTATGAGTTCGCTAATCGTTGATAAAAACTACCCTTTGAATAGGATCACAACTTCAACAGCGTAGGCAACCACTTTGATACAGTTGAGTGACTCAAGAATCTTATTTTTTGCAAGATTTTACAGAAGGGGAAAGATCACTTCCTCTTGTGCAGTGTCACTTGCAACGACTTTCCTCGCTTCACCATCACCTTTCTTCGAGGTAATTGATTTGCTCTTCAGCATGTTGCCCGTCCAAAGAGTAATATTTGTCTCCTTGCTTGTATTATGTAGAGTATTAAGGATTGATGATATTGTTACATTGGTGAGCACACCTTCCACGTCCAAGAATGATGCCAAAACATACTAATTTTTGCGAAGAGAACCCTCAATAAACCTGACAACATCATTTAAAGCCGTCTCAAGGAACATACCCTTAAGCCGTCTCTACTAACCTACCCTTAAGATTAAAATGATGGCAGACTGATCTGAGATCCTTTGCGGTATTGTGGCTTATCATTCCTTCTTCGGGGATAAAGACCACCCTAACCTCCCTCCATTTAGAGGGTATATACCCCGAAGCCAGGCTGCCCATAAAGTTACGCAGCAGTCACGACATGATTATCTCGAGGGACTCCTGCAAGAGTGCGGGAAAAATCCCATCAAGCACTGCCGATTTTTAGGGCTTGAAGTAACGGACCACCCACGTTTTCTTACGTTTGTCCACCATCATTCTGATGAGTTCATTAATCGGAGTTGCATTTGGTGAAAGTGTACCCCAGGGAGTATCTCTCTTCACCTCGTCCATGCAACCAGAGAAATGGGTATCCATCAGAAGTTCAATGGTTTCCTGATTGCTTTCTGTGAAACCTTTTGTTCACACTGTATTTTTAAAGGAATATTATCATTATTGTTATTTATTTGTTGAATCCAAATACGACTACACACAATATTTATCAGTCAACAATGTAAGTCAGTCATTCTTTCACAGCCTGTTTGCAATTCTCTTCTCCTCCATAAAATAAAACAATAGAAAAGGATTAAAAAAAAATTTTACCATTTAGCATATGACTGAATGAGTAAATATGTCTTTGTATGAGTATGACTAACCAACATGTAAACTATAAACTACATGCATGTAATGTATTTATTTACATACTCGTACAAGTAAAAATATTTGAAAATAATTTAAAATTTTTACGACTTTTTTATATCTTTTTCTAGAGCATCCATAAAACAATGGGTTGTCCTTTCTTTTGATTTTTTTTCTTGTTTCCTTACCACAAAACAACACAAGAACAACAATTACACAGGGCAACAAGGTTTGAGCGGCGCTGCATCAGAATGTGAACTCAGAATTTGCCTATCTCAATAGGTTTTCGAGATATCTTAGACGTAAAATTGGCGAAATTGTGCGAAAAATCCATCGAAAACCCGGGTTTTGCAAACTTCAGGCTAAGATATCTCAGGGGCCATTCCAAAAAATTTAGCTCAAATTTTAATCATTTTTGGAAATGGTGTCTCAGATTAATTTGAACCTTGACACATAGATAGCCCTCATAAATATGATATACTAGCTTACCATCCCGGTACTTCGTTACCGGTTGTATTGAATACCGAATAATAGAGGATCAGGATTACTCTATCGATTTCAAAAAATTCCCCTAGGTAGTCTTTGTTTTATTTACTTGTGGCCGTTTACGTCTTTCATAAAATAATATTTCAATGAATAATTTAAACAATACAATTTTAATATCTTCGCTGGTGCGCTATCATGTGCGTTCAGGTGAAAAAAAGATATTGTCAATTTTCGAGCCCTTATATCGGGTTTTTGGATTTTAATTGAATAAATATTTCAGTGAAAAAAGAAATGGGAATAAAAATAAGTTTGAGTGCAAAAACATATAGGGAGAAAAAATATGGAATCAAAAAAGTTAAATACGATAAATTTAAGTAAAAAGTATCTTTCCATATTGTTCCCTGCTCTATTCCATTTCGATCCCCGTTCTACTCCATTTTATTTCAAATTACATCTCCTTTTGTTCCATGCAAGTTTCATTTCTACAATATGCGTTAAAGAAATAAAAATTTCTATTGTCGTTATTTTATAGATATGAAACGTACCATTTTACACCACTTTTACCAGGTACCATAAAATTTTAAATTTTAAAATATGCCTGTTATTTCTGGGGCTTTTAGTTTAATAGTTAGATAGGTAAAAATAACCATTTGCCACCTCTTCCCTTGAAATTAAATTTTCTAAAAACTTTTTTTTTGTGCTAGGTGATCCTATATTTAAAATATCAAGTTTCTGAACCATTATTTCAAGAAACATAAGAATAACCAAATTTACACTTCTTTATCCCCTCTACGATCGGTCGCGATCCTTAGAAACAGAATTTCCTAAGAGAAAGTTATCCAGCATTAAAAATTTCAGTGCCTAGGATCATTACTGCATGAAATATAAAAAGTATCAAAAAAAACTTTTTTATAACTCAAAAAACGGATTTTTTTTAAATACTTTAGCAGAATGTTTTTTTCACCGAAATTCAAGCTTCTAAGGTCATTATTATAGGAACAAAAAAAGTACCAAAAGTACACTTTCTTACCCCCGTTAGAAGCGGAATTTCCAAAAAGTATATCTTCCAGAATGTTTTTTTCTTCATCGAAAAATTCTACATTCCATATTTCAATTTTCTACGATCATTGTTTCAGCACTTTCGGTACTTTTGATAAAAGGTACTTTACATTAAATGTAATTTTTGTAAACAGTACTTTTTATAAAAGGTACTTTTTATAAAAGGTACTTTTTATAAAAGGTACTTTTTATAAAAGGTACTTTTTATAAAAGGTACTTTTTATAAAAGGTACTTTTTATAAAAGGTACTTTTTATAAAAGGTACTTTTTATAAAAGGTACTTTTTATAAAAGGTACTTTTTATAAAAGGTACTTTTTATAAAAGGTACTTTTTATAAAAGGTACTTTTTATAAAAGGTACTTTTTATAAAAGGTACTTTTTATAAAAGGTACTTTTTATAAAAGGTACTTTTTATAAAAGGTACTTTTTATAAAAGGTACTTTTTATAAAAGGTACTTTTTATAAAAGGTACTTTTTATAAAAGGTACTTTTTATAAAAGGTACTTTTTATAAAAGGTACTTTTTTTAAAAGGTACTTTTTATAAAAGGTACTTTTTATAAAAGGTACTTTTTATAAAAGGTACTTTTTATAAAAGGTACTTTTTATAAAAGGTACTTTTTATAAAAGGTACTTTTTATAAAAGGTACTTTTTATAAAAGGTACTTTTTATAAAAGGTACTTTTTATAAAAGGTACTTTTTATAAAAGGTGCTTTTTATAAAATGTACTTTTTATAAAAGGTACTTTTTATAAAAGGTACTTTTTATAAAAGGTACTTTTTATAAAAGGTACTTTTTATAAAAGGTACTTTTTATAAAAGGTACTTTTTATAAAAGGTACATTTTATGAAAGGTACATTTTATAAAAGGTACTTTTTATAAAATGTACTTTTTATAAAGGTACTTTTTATAAAAGGTACTTTTTATAAAAGGTACTTTTATAAAAGGTACTTTTTATAAACGGTACAAAATTTTCAGAAAGTACTTGTTCCAGAATTTTTTATTTCACTAAAGGATCCTACATTCCAAATTTCAAGTTTGAATGACCATTATTTTAGTAAATAAAAAAAAGTACCAAAAGTTCACTTTTTTACCCATTTTACCCCCGTAGAATCTACATTGGCAAAAACCCAGCCGTAGTGAATCTTTTTTCGGGGAAGTGAACCGAAATTGCAAATTTGAAGTTTCTAGTACCATTATTTCAGGAGATATAAAAAGTACCAAAAGTACAGTTTTTTACCCCGTTAGAATCAACTCTGGCAAAAATCCAGCCTTAGTGGATCTATATTCCGGGAGGTGAACATACAGTCCAAATTTCAAGTCTCTATGACCATTATTTCAGGAGATATAAAAAGTACCAAAAAAAGTACGGATTTTTACCCTTTTTACCCCCTTAGAACCAACATTGGCAAAAATCCAGCCTTACTGGATCTAAATTCCATAATGTAAACATACAGTCCAAATTTCAAGTCTCTATGACCATTATTTCAGGAGATATAAAAAGTACCAAAAGTACAATTTTTTACCCTTTTTACCCCCTTAGAATCAACACTGGCAAAAAACCCGCCTTAGGGGATCTATATTCCGGGAGGTGAATATACAGTCCAAATTTCAAGTCTCTACGACCATTATTTCAGGAGATATAAAAAGTACCAAAAGTACAGTTTTTTACCCTTTTTACCCCCTTAGAATCAACATTGGCAAAAATCCAGCCTTAGTGGATCTATATTCCGGGAGTTGAACCTACAGTCCAAATTTCAAGTCTCTAGTTTCAGCGGTTTGGGCTGGGCGATGATGAATCAGTCAATAAGTCAGTCAGTCAGTCAGTCAGTCAGTCAGTCAGTCAGTCAGTCAGTCAGTCAGTCAGTCAGTCAGTCAGTCAGTCAGTCAGTCAGTCAGTCAGTCAGTCAGTCAGTCAGTCACATTACTCTTTTATATATATAGATGTACCATATATCGTTTTTTTACATTTGGTGTATTTAACGAATTATGGCGGGTCAAAGATTGACTTTTTAAGCAAAAGTAAGAAAAATACATCACGTTTAAAGAGCTGTAACTTCTTAACCAATGACCCGATTTTCACAAATTTAGGCTCATGTGAAAGCTGGGGTTCTTCTTTTAGAAAATATTTTTAAAATAACACAGTTTTTTTTTTACAGAAATGATGCAAAAATGCAAAAACATTTTTTCTTTTCGAATATTTAAAAAAACACATCTTCGATTTTATTTAAAAAAATTCTGGTGAAAAATAACAATGTTTTGAATAACATATTCAAAATTCAGAGTGGGATCTCCATGGGATCAAAAACTATTCTGTTTTAAGTACGAGGTACTCATATTTTTCCCTTAGAAAATTTAAATTTCTTTTGTTTTGAATGTTTTTCAAAATTTTAATAGTATAATTTTCTTTGAAAATTTAAATTTTTATATTGAAGAAACATAAAATATTAATTTTCTAAGGTAAAATTTAAGAACTTCGTACTAAAACCAGAATATTTTTTGATCCCATTGGGATCCCACTCTGAATTTTGGATATGTTGTACAAAACAGTATTGTTTATCACCAAACTTTTTTTTAAAAAAATCGAAGATGTGTTTTTTTAAATATTCGCAAAAAAAAAATGTTTTTGAATTTTTGCAACACTTCTGAAAAAAAACCGTATGCTTTTGAAAATATTTCCTAAAAGAAGAAGAATTAAGCTTTCATATGAGCCATTACTTGTGATAATCGGATTACTAGTTAAAAAGTTAGAGCACGTTAAACGTCATGTATTTTTCTGACTTTTGCTAAAAAAGTCGAACTTTGACCCGCGATAATTTGAAAACTACAGCAAATTTTGAAAATCCAAAAATGCAACATATCTCATATCAACGTGGATATCTATGAGCCAAATTCTCAGTGGCGTCCAAAGGCATGTTTCCGAACAGTGGGGCGAAAATTTTTGGAATTACCCTCAGATATCTCCATCACCAAATTTTTTTAGAACTGTTCAGCCAGTGGAATTGTTGTTGCTGGCGATTTTATTATCCACAATTCATCCTGGCTTCGTCATTCCAGCCACACGACTCTTCAGGGCCAATAAGTTGAGATCTTCGCAGCACACAACCACCTTGTGCAACTAGTAAATGATCCAACACATATTCCGTGTGTTGAAGGGCAGTTTCAAAATATTCTCGACCTTTTTCTCACTTCGCAGCCTGACAAGTACGAAGTTGAGTTACTTGCGCCTTTCGGCAACTCGGATCACCTTATCATTTCTGCATCCTTTTCATATTCGGCCATTCGTAGTGCTTCTTAGACAACGCCAAAACTCTCGGTATTTGTCTTTGAAAAGGCTCCTTGGGCCGAGCTCAACGGAATTTCGGAATTTCAACTGTAAGCTCTGTTTTCTGGATGACTATGTCAACGCTGCTGCAGAAATGATTATGAATGTGATAACGCTGGGAATGAAATAATTTATTTCATCTAATCGTATTTCGATAATACCAAGACAAAAGTGTTGGTTTAATCAGACGTGCATAAGTGCAATCAAATCCAGAGACGATGTGTTCAATAACTGGCGAAATGACCAAACACCAGTTAATGTTCAGCTTAGCAAACAGGCGAGAAATGTGCCAGAGCACTCAGACGTGAAAAGCTTCTTTACGTACAGCGTCTGCGTACAAAGGTCCTTGCTACTCCGCGGGGTAGCTAGACCTTTCGGTCATTCGTTAAAAGGGTAAAGAATAATGCTAGAATAATGCTAGTTCACTGACCGGGATGATAAAGCTAATCTCTTCGCTGAAATTTTTGCAAGGAACTCATACTTGCCTGTTAGCAATCAACCACTGCTCAAACTCGAAAGAGTATCCTATAGTGTGTGTGTGTTCTTGATGATCTCAACGTTAACAAGTCTCTGGGGCTAGATGGACTTACTGAACTGGTGCTGAAACAGTGTTCATTGACGCTAGATCGTCCGTTGGCTTTTGTTAGCTTTTCCTACCGTGTGGGAGTCTTCTCCACTTGCTGGAAGGTGGCCAATGTTCAGCCCATCCCTGAAAAGGATTAAGCCACTAACCCTGACAATTACCACCCAATTGCAATTTTTTCAGCGCTCTCTAAAGTTATGGAGAGCATGGTAAATTTGCACCTTGTGAGGTATCTAGAGGCTACGGGGGACCTGTTAGCGTTCCTTACGGAACCTTGGAGTCGATACATACACCAATTTGGTGTGAGTAAAGTAGTGGCTCTGGATATTTCCAAGGCATTTGTTCGTGTGCTGCACGACACACTTGTGTCAAAAGTTATTGCATTTGGTGTCGGTTAGAGTTGTGTCGTTCACTAACGAACTAGTTCAATTGAACTACATATTCACTTAACTGAGCGATTTATCTAGTGCGTTCATTTCAGCTCTTTTAGGTCTTTTCGTTCATTTAGATCAATTGGTCATTACTTCATTTTGATCTTTTAGTTCGGTCGTTCAGTTTTTTTGTTTATTTTGTCATTAGGCGTTTGTTTTCTATCCTCTTTTGTCACGGTTTCTCATAAATTTTTTTTACAAAAATTGTATATATTTTTTTTAATAAATGTTTTTATTCAACATTTTTGTATTTTTTGAACGAAAGCAAAAACAACAGACATGATCAAAACGATTCGTTTATTAACTGTTGAACGAAAATAAAAATTTACCAATGTGAACTAGATGAACGACCAACAGACATGATCAAAATGATTCGTTCTCGAACTGTTGCACAAAAACATCAAAAAAACGATTGAACTAGATGAACGAACTAGGTATTTTACTTGAAATGAACTAAAATTAGCACTCATTCAATTGAAAGATTAAGCACAAGTCTAGTGTCGGTAATGATTTCTCTCGATTTATATCGAGCTCTCTCGGGAGCTGCACTATACGTGTTGTTATAGATGGGGTTTCATCCAACGAGTTTCAGCTTAATTCAAGGGTACCACAGGGTTCCGTTCTTTCTCCTACTATTTCCCTTATTTTTATTAAAGACCTTCCAGGTCAAACTTTTAATCGTATATACCCTTATGCAGATGACAGCAACATTTGTCATTAATTTTCTTTTGATCATCGACCAAGCCTTGATGAGGTTCAAGCCATGAGACAGAATATGAATAACACACTTAATCGTGACCTTTCTGCGATCTACGAGTGGGGTCTGGCGAATAGGGTCGATTTTAATGCTCGCAAGACCCAATGCTGTATGTTGACGCACAGACGATCTGCGGAGTCAACGTCTGTATCCATGGGCGGTATAATTATTGAGGAATTAGACACTCTTGATGTTCTGGCAGGGATGTTAAAGTTGGTACAATTGTACTTTTTTTGGTACATTTTGACCTACAAAAGTACCTTGGTACTACCGCGACTCATTTGGTACAATTTAAAAATTTTCAATCTCTTTTTTATATCTCATCGAAATATCGGTGAAGGACCCCAGCGTTTTTTCTTTACTAAACTCTTTACATTATTAAGAAACTCTTTACAATATTAATAAGACTCTTCTTAGTTTTAAGGTCTTGTTTTAAAACAGATTAAAGTAGTTTTCAAATGAAAATTCTATTAACAAGTCTTAATTGTGAAACTTTCTTTTCCTTAATTTCCAAATGTTTAAAACTTGTTTTAACAGAAAAGGTCTCAGAATTTAACACTTGATAAAATTCTTTCTCACTTGTATCAAAGAAAAAGTCTCAACATTTTTTCACAGAAGTCTCAGTAATTTATCTATAGACAAAAACTGAACTTTTGCATAGAGAAAACGTAAGATAGTAATAATTGCAGATTCTGGGACATTTTATCTGTAGAAGGCGTCTAAGATCTTGATACATTTTTCGTGTTCACAAACTCGGATAATTTTTCCATGTTCATACACTCACAAGGAAAGTTTCCCTAGTGTCACTCTCCGATCTTTGTAGATGCCAGATACAACTTTGCTGTCAAAAAATTCTAGAATTTTTCCTATAGATAAAGTACCGTACAATTAAAAATTTACTGCAGACTAGATGTCAAGAAATTGTCCAAAAAAGGCCCTGACAAAATGTTTGTATTTTGGAGGGCATAAAAGATTTAGTACAACCGAATGTAATACTTTTAAGGTACCTACAGACGACGCAATATTATGCACAATATTTTTGACGTTTACCCACAAATGGCATACATAAAAATACTGTATAAAATATTGAAGCGGAAAAAATACATGCAGATTGTACATAATATTAAATCGTCTGTAGAGGCCTTTATTTATTTCAGTTAAGTTTTTATAAATAAAAAAAATATGGTACCATGAGGGTCCAAAAAGTACATTATTTTTTTAAAATTGGTACAAAATGGAAAACCCCATTTAACATCCCTGTGTTCTGGGCATAAAAATACAATATGATGTTCGTTAGAACCAACATGTTTTTCAAGTGTCGAAAGAAGCATTCAAGTGCCTCCGTTTCTTAAAACGGTGCAAGAATTACTTCACTCCGTCTGTTCATACCGCCTATATCCGACCGAAGTTGAAATACAACTCCCATATCTGGACAGGGGCATCAAAGTCTATTTTGATTTTTTTTGGACCGAATGCAAAGGACTCTTTTGATTCATTGGATCATCGCCGGAACGTGGTAAGTGCTCTGCTGAGTTAAGTGAAATTATTCCCGAGACTCGGGTGTACTGGTTAATCCAGTTGATCACAATAAATAAATGTTCATAAACACAACTCAATCTTTCCTCCTTAAACCTATTTTCCTGAAACCAACACAATGCACTGCATTAGTAGGGGGCATCCCCTGAGTATTGGCTCAAAGTAAAAAAAATGTTAAGCTAAGATATCTCGAAAACCTGAAGTGATGGGCCTATTCTGAGATCAGATTTTAAAAACTTATATAAAAAAAAGACTATGCAAGAGTCAGTTCTTTTTGACGTTTAAAGGTGGTGTTAGTTTTACAAATGGTATCTGGGAAAGCTGAAAGTTTTGTTTACTTTCAACTTTCATTCATAATTTTAAAATTTTTTAATGTTTATTTTTCGTTATTCCCAAATCGTTCCCAAATACTCTCCAAAAAAAGATTGCCATCTGTTGATAACGACTTCGTTATTACTGACACTACTATTCATGAGTTACCCGTGTCAGATTTGAATTCAGCGGAGCTCAAATCTTTTCAATAGTATATTCTAGTCCCAGGATTTATTTTTTTTTTCAAATTTTGCCGTTCTGTGTTATTTAATGGAATATCAGTCAGTCGTCGTCGTCATCATCATCGTTGTAATTGCAAGAAAAATGCATTTTCTTTTGATTTGATTGTTTTCTTGTAATATAAATACAAATAAACATAGAGCAATAGATAGACAACTACAACAACTATTAAAAATTTTGTTTCTAGTTTTTTGTTTAGATTATAATTACAACAAAGTAATATTTTTATTGTTTTATTTACTTAAACACATGTACGAGTATGTAGAAAAATGCATTTAAGTTTTTTTTTTAAGACCAAATTTTATAGTTTATTTAAAGAGTTAAATTATGTGGTAGTAAAAAAAAGGAGATTGTTTTTTGTTTTAAAGTAAAATATATTAAAAATCATAAAAATAAAAAAAAAACAAACCTTATCTCTTTCTACATACTGCCAACTAACAGCTAATAAAATAAACTTGTCTAACTAAATTTAAGAGTCCACCAAGATATTGAATGATCATTTGTAAACAATCAACAAATATTTTATAGGAATTTGGAACTCTGCAAGAAAAGAGATCTTCAAAAAATTTGTTGTGACAAAAAACTAGAATTTTCAATTTTCTCAAAAAATTTAAATCGGTTTCATCGTAGCAGCCGCTTTGCCTTAAAATATACACCTTATAATGAAGTGGAGTAGCATGCCCGCCCAAAACTGCCAATTATATTAAATATCAGATAATAAAAGAATTAAGATTTGAGTCCAATTTCAAAATTCTCCACAATTAAATCTTTAATTTGTCTAGTTGTGAGCGTTTAAATCGTTCACAAAAACTGTTTAGAATGAGGCTGTAGGCAAAATCGCCCAAAAACTTTATGAAAAATCGCCAAATGCAAAATTGTCCAAAAAGAAAAATACAAAACTTTGCCCAAAATTAACGAAAACAAGTGAGAGTGTTAAATTCGGCTGTGCCGAATCTTGTATACCCTCCAAAATGTAAAAAAAAAAAATGTCAGGGGCGTTTGTTTTGGGGGGGGGGGGTGGGGGTCAGTGGGGCACGTTAGGAGCACCTTCCAATCCCGATAAATATAGCAAATGTTTCGTTTATTTAACAAAAATACAAAAAAAAATGTAAAAAAGTGTATTTTTTCAGAGGTTGGTTCAGTTCTTCAAGGGGGAACTTTTTTCCCCAGGGCCGATTTTGCCCATTTACGAACTTAACCTGCCTAGGATCATAAGACATATTCATGCTAAATTCCAGGAGGCTAGCTCTTTTATTTTGGGCTGTATCGTGCCATCTACAGACAGACGGACGGACGGACATTCACAGAATGTCTTAGAATTGATCATGGATCAATAATATATATGGGTGAAATCAAAAAATGTCAACCAAACCATGTAATCGTGTAATATCTCATACATGGGTTAAAGTATTCGCATATTTTTTAATGTACAACTTCGCATAGATTGGCGTTCTACATAACTAACAACAATCCGGATACTAGTAAGCTATTTTAAACAAGTTATTTTCATTTTTGTAGGCCAAATGTAAACTCCGTCGCCAGTAACATTTTCAATTTTTAAACTTTAACCGGTTATATCTTAAAAACCAATAACCCAAACTCTTAATAATTGACTACATTTTTAAAGAGGGCATGTTGACGTTCTTAAAAAATATTTTTGTATAGTCATAACTATCTCTTTTACCCATACAAACACGGCTTCAATTGTGTAACGATTTTTCGACACTTTTTTTCGACATTATGGAACCTGACAATTTTGTTGTTTTTGACGTATTGTGTTTAGAAAAATAATAGGTTATTGCCCCATTTATTAAACGCGAGGCAATAAAGTATCATTTTGCATCATTGGTTTCAAGTTTGCTCCCTGCATATTAATTTACCTGTATGAAAAGCTAAATCATAAATGAAAAATCGAAAAATGCTGTAAACTCCGTCTCCACGTTTACAACAAAACTACTTAGCGTGCATCTGAAATATCGTCATATTTTGACGTATCTAGTTGACATCTAATGATTTTTTTTCGGAAACCAATTTCCGACAAATAGTTTTCGAAAAAAAGGGCAAAAAGTGACGAAATGTAAACTCCGTCTCTGTAAACTCCGTCAACTTTTTTTTTTTTTTGCAGATTGCATTAAAAAACCTTATGAAGTTGTTAAAACCAACGCAAATATTAACACTAGTCATTAAAAAAATTAAAAAAACTTATTTTAACAGAAATAATAATAAATTTATTTTACATTTCCTTAGAAAAATCCTATTAAAATAAAAAATAATTGTAAAATCTTTAATAACAAAAACCAGAAAAAAATCCTAATTACAAAAATTGTTAGCAATTACATAAATAAGTGTTTTAAATTACAATTAAATGTTTTCAAAGAAAATTCAAAAAAATTAATGTATTTTTCTAAGGTGAATGTAAACTCCGTCACCAAAAAATCATAAAAATGTCGATAAAATTTGTTTGAAACAGTTTGTAGAAGAGATCTTTTATAGTTATATTAGTAGTGATGTAACATATCGGCCCTTACCACAAGAAAACAAAAAGTCTATTTTAACAAAAG
The DNA here is from genome assembly GCA_963921195.1 of Pegoplata infirma. Lineage (NCBI taxonomy): Eukaryota > Metazoa > Arthropoda > Insecta > Diptera > Anthomyiidae > Pegoplata > Pegoplata infirma. Next base: position 40,029,444 of record OY992539.1, on the reverse strand, counting down.
TTTTATTTTAAATTTCAAATTTTCAATACATTTTTTGAAAGTCTATTTTAAAAACAAAAACAATTTGTATGGAAATAAAATTAAAACCTCATTTTAAATTTATTTTATTTTCTTGTGGTAAAGCTGATCGATTTTAATAAAAAAATTTACCAAAAATTAAAATTTTTTGTTTGTACAATTTTGGCTCAAAAACACTGACATTTTTTGATTTCACCCATATACTTTATGGGGTCCCCGACTGATATTTCGATGCGTTACAAACGGAATGACAAAGTGAGTATACCCCCATACTGTGGTTGGAGGGTATAAAAAACCTAAGAAATTAATGAAAAATTACCAAAAATAAACTAAAACAAGTGAGAGTGTTAGGCCATGTTCACACTACAAGAACTTACCATGGTAAGTTGAGATGATTTTGCAATTTTTCTTTATGCTATTACAATTTGAGATGATTTTGTAAATCACTACGTAATTTTGTTCAAAGGAAAATCACATAGTGATTTTAAAATCACGCTAGTCTTAATACAGTATTAAATTCGGCTGTGCCGAATCTTTTATACCCTCCAAAAGGTAAAAAAAAATAAAAGAAAAAAATTGTTAGGGGCGTCTTGCTTTTGGGGTTGGGGGGTCGTGATGGGGGTCAGTGGGGGACTTTGAGAGCGACTTCTCATTGCCATAAATATACCAAATCTTTCATTTATTTTCAAGGTTGGCAATCGAAACGAATAACGGTATCGATATCGGTATTGGTATCGTTTTTTTATTTATTTCGGTATCGGTATCGGTTACGGTATTTCAGTTGAATCAGTTACGGTATTACCGATACCGAAACGTCAATACCGGTACGTACTGGTATTATCGAAAAAATGCTAAAAATATAAAAAAAAACGTATAAAAACTTTAAAAAAATATGTAAAAACAAGTAGTAAAGTTAAATTAGACTCGGACGAATCCATCAATACCCTCCACAATGCCCTTCTAAATTGATAGGTAATTTTCTAAAGTGAATCAAATTAACAATTTTGATTAGAAATATTTTTTTTGAGAAAAAAACTTTCTTTAGTCATTTTTGAAAAAAAAAAAAAAATTGGCAACATTTTTTTTCTGAGTGTAAATTTTTTTTCGAGTGTAAGTTTTTTTTGTTTTAGTACAAAAATTTTTGTTAGTGACAAGAATACTTTGTAAAATATTTTCCTGACTCATCAATTTTTTTAAAGCTGGTTTAACGGGTTTTTCAACAAGTGAATTTAAGGTGAAACCAATCTGAAATTCACGGTTTTCTTAATAACTTTTGAACCACTGTACCGATTTGACTGAAATTCAATACGAACTAGGCCAGGGGAACGGAAAATATATATGCCAAGCTTCAGCATCCTCAGGAATGCCTTTCGAATATTAGCGTGTTTTTTTTATCTCGAAAATTCACTAAAAACCGTTGCCGAAATGGGAAATTCCATGTCAAACCGCACAGAAAACTGTGATTTTCGGATTTGTCACCTCAGATTTTAATGAAATTCGCAAAAAATATTTCACATGCGTTGTTTTCATAAAATGATTACCTTACAGGCTCCAAAAATTTTTAGTTTTCGAAATATGGCGTCTTGAAAATTGGCAAAAACGTCAAATTTTCAATAAGGTGCACATACAAAGTCACCCATAACTTTAAAACTATAAAATCCACAATTACCAAATAGGTACCATTTGAAAGCTGAAAGGATTACCTTATAAGTGGCATGCACAATTTTTTCTTGTAACGAAAGGTCATATTTCAAGGTCTAATGTTCAAAGGCCTATATCTCAAAATCCGATATTTTAAATATTCTCAAAAAAATATATGATAACAATCAAGCCTTTCCCTACATGTGTATCAAAATTTCAGGGTGGACACTCATATGGTTCCAAAGTTACAGAAGAAAACGTGCTCGAAGACAAGGTTTTTTCTACGAGTTCATATAAAAAATATTGCACAAACAAAACAATATACACAGTCGTAAACAAAGGTGCGGGCCTAGAACAAGGCTTAATACTTTTTATGTATTTTGAGTGATATTGGAGGGGTTTTCTTGTTCTTTTACAAGGAAAGTCCTCGAAAGTGAACATACCTGTTTTCTTTAAAATTTATACACAAACTAGAACAAATAAATCTAAAATCGACCAGTCTGAGCTTGTCGGCCTAAATTCCGGTAAAACGCGGTTAAAAATTACCCATTTTCAGGTATTTTAAAGTTAAGGTACTTTATATTGATGCCACATATAACAGATCGGTTTCATTCGAAACCTATATTCTTCCATAGTAGGGAAATAGGAATGGGGTGGGGGAACCGTATGTTCAAAGCGGAATAAAGCTCATAAACAAGAATATAATCAAGCATAAAAATGGTTTAGAAATGAAAACACTAATGTTTCGAACTTCTTTGAATTTTTGCCTTATTTTATTTTGGACACACTAATAAATATATTTTTATTTTAAATTCGGATGAAACCCGACCTGTAAGAAAAACTGCCAATAAAAAATTCATGTGATTGCTTAATTTAAATAGTAAATAGTACCAACAATGAATTTGTTTTACAAAAACTATATAGTTTACCAAAAACTATACATTTTTAACAAAAACAATTATGCAACAAATAAAATGTTTCCAACAGACGCCAAAATTTTTTTTTTTTTCAAATAAAACGGATCTGATATAAGTGGCATCAATGTACCTAAAAGTTAAAATTACTAAAAATCGGTAATTTTTGACTCCCGTTTAACCCTTTAAAACTAAATTAAGACCAATAAGCTCAGACAGGTCGATGTTAGATATTTGTTGTCTTTCGTGGGCATAAATTTCAAAGAAATTACGTATGTTCACTTAGAAGATTTTCCTTGTAAGAAAACAATAAAACCCTACGATAAAATTCAGTTTTGATTGTGAAATCAAATTCAGGAGGTCGAAATATTAATAAATAATGGGTTCAGTTTTTAGTTTCGTCCCATTGTTTGTTTACTGCTAGCAGCATGCATATGCTCGTAGAGAAAATCTTGGCTTCAAGCACGTTTTCCTCTGTAACTTTGGAACCATATGAGTGTCCACCCTGAAATTTTAATACAAATGTAGGGAAAGACTTGATTGTTATCATATATTTTTTTGAGAATTTTAAAAATATCGGATTTTGAGATATAGGTCTTTGAACATTAGACCTTGAAATATGACCTTTGACCTTTCGTTACAAGAAAAAATTGTGCATATCACTTATAAGGTAATCCTTTCAGCTTTCAAATGCTACCTATTTGGTAATTGTGGGTTTTATAGTTTTAAAGTTATGGGTGACTTTGTATGCGCACCTTATTGAAAATTTGACGTTTTTGCCAATTTTCAAGACGCCATATTTCGAATACCGAAAGGTTTTGGAGCCAGAAAGGTAGTGATTTTAGGAACAATATCCATTTGCAAAATATTTGGCAAATTTTATTTAAATCGAAGGTGACAAATCCGATTGCTGTGTGGTTTGAGCTGGATTTGCCCAAATTCAGTCTTTTGCGCATAATTTTTGAAGCACTGAACCGCTTTTGGTGGACATTTCCCAATGTTTTTAGTACATAAATATAAGGCCGTATTGATTTTTACCTTTCTTTTTTGTTTGAGCTGAAAAGGGTCCAATAAGTTTCTATTGGGTGTCAAAATGTTTCCATTAAATATATTTCCCTCCCGCATCGCGGTTAAAGTAAGAACCCCAACAAATTACATATTTCATCTTATTTCTAGGCAACCAAGTTTTTTTGTTGGTGTTATCTATTTGGTAAAATAGGTATTCCCTGTCTAGACAAGATCACATTCAAAAATATTGCAAACAATTTTTTTTGCGAATTATGGGACCTTTATGGACGATTTCTACGAGTTAAGCCACTACAAAAAATTATACTATGGTGGAAAACCTCCTGCTTGTATTCCAAATGCCTTCCCCGAAGTCCTGTAAATATCAAAAAAATCCTTGGACACCCACATCACGGATTAAATAAAAATCCCCAAAAAACTATACTATACAAAAGGGGTCTAGAAAGTTTCTATTGGGAGTCAAAATGAATCCATAAAAATTTCGTGAAAATCAATAATTTTCTTTTGCTCTCGCATCGCGGTTTAAGTATGGATTTTTTTAAATTTTTATTTAATTCAGGATGTGGGTGCCAAAAGATTTTTTTTGATTTTTATGAGGCTTCGGTGAGGCATTTGGGGTACGATTTTTTATTTAGAAAAACCAAAAAATTTACAAACTTTCTATTATTTTTTTTTTTTTTAAAAATGGTTTTTAAGAAAAACCGTTTCAATACCGGTACGTACCGATACCGAAGGAAAAGGTTTTTGGATACCGGTATCCGATACCAAAACTGAGTTTCGGTATTGGTATTGGTACCGGTATTCAATTAAAAGGGTTTTGAAACGGATAACGGTATTGAAAAGGTATCGATTGCCAACATTGTTTATTTTACAAAAAAACATGTAAAAAAAGTGTATTTTTTCAGAGGTTCGTTCAGTTCTTCAAGGGGGAACTTTTTTCCCCCTGGCCCGATTTTGCCCATTCACGAACTTAACCTGCCTATGAACATGAGACATATTTATGCCAAACTTCAGGAGTCTAGCTGTTTTATTTTGGACTGCATTGTGTTATCTACAGACAGACGGACGGACGGATATTCACAGAATATCTTAGAATCGATCATGGATCAATCAATAATATATTTCACATTCAGATTTTTTTGATGACCCGTTCAAAAGATATTGAATTTTCAAAAATTGGTAGTTTGTTCCTTTACTCAAACTTCTTTTAATCATAACTTCTTCAATAATGGTCCAAATTTCAATGTTTTTTTTTCAAATTTTTTGTTTTTTTACGTACTTTCTAAAAAAAATCCCAAAAAAATCCTTAAAAGCGCTCTAGTATGCGATTTTTAAGTTTTAAAATTTAACTCTCATTTTTGAAAATGTTTGTACTCTTCGATTTTTTTGAAATTTTTTTGTGTAAAACTTCTATCAATTCTACAAATTTTTTGCCCAGGAAGATCGTGGGATAACGATTATTACTATTTTTTAAAATTTTTTTAAAATTTTTTTTTGTAATTTTCCAATCTTAAAACCATTTCTACTGCTCCAATGGTGCGTCATAGAGGGGTCCTTTATAAGACCGACCCCCATTAATTTTTACGTCTTAACATTTCTTTGGAACAAACTAATACCCTATCTCCAATTTCTAAGGGGGCTCCCACAAAAAACGACATTTTTTAAAATTTGTTCCAACCGCTCTACCTGCCCTAATAGTGCCCTTAGAGCAACAATGTGTATGACCGACCCACAATATTTTTTTAGTCCAAACATTTTCTCTGAACACACCTACCCTCTATCTTTAACTGTTAAGGCGGTCCTCATACAATTTTTTTTATTTTTTGTAAATTTGTTTTATTTGATCAGCTTCTACCGGTCCAATGGTGCGTCCGACAGGGGACATTAGTGAGAACGACCCCCATTTATTTTTACCCTACAACATTTTTTCAAAATATACCTACGCCCTATCTCCACTCCCTAAGTAGGCTCCCATACAAAATTACATTTTTATAAAATTTGCTCCAACTGTTATTTGTATGGGAGCCTACTTAGGGAGTGGAGATAGGGCGTAGGTATGTTTTGAAAAAATGTTGTAGGGTAAAAATAAATGGGGGTCGGTCTCACTAATGACCCCTCCACTGGAGGGTATAAAAAGGTTTTTCCAAAACACATTTTTTCCAAAAGACATATATTATTTTGCGGAGAAAGTGTGTCTAATAAACTAAAACAAATGAGGGGGTAAAATTCGGATGTGCCGAATTTTTTATACCCTCCATCACGTAAAAAAAAACAGAGGCGTCGTTTTTTTTGGTGTGGGGGGGGGGGGGTGGTTTCTGTGGTATGAGACAACCTTCCTGGATCCAACTACAGGATTTGTACTTTTTCTGACATAAAAAATTTTTCGTTTGCTAAGCAAAAGTACACAAAATCTATACAAAATTCCGTGGTCCGACCATTAGACATATTCGTGCCAAATTTCAGGAGTCTAGCTCTTTTATTTTGGACTGTATCGTGTCCTCCACAAACGGACGGACGGACAGACGGACATCGATAGAATGTCTTAGAATCGATCACTGATCAATAATATATATGGGGCATTCCATGTCAAATCGGACACTTCGAATTTTTTTTTTTTTAGATTTTCCTAATTTGTTTACAGTTTTTAGTACCCTTCGAACTCTTTCGTGGTAAATTTTCAGATTTTTTTGATGACCCGTCGGATTTTTAAAAATTGGTAGTTTGTGCCTTTACTCACACTTCTTTTACTCATAACTTATTCAATAAGGGCCCAAATTTCAAATTTTTTTCCAAATTTTTGTTTTTTTACGTACTTAAAAAAAAAAAACCAAAAAATTCTTAAAAGCGCTCTAGTATGCGATTGTTAAGTTTTAAAATTTAAATCTCATTTTTGAAAATGTTTGTACTCTTCGATTTTTTTGAAATTTTTTTGTGTAAAACTTCTATCGATTTTACAAATTTTTTGCCCAGGAGGATTGTGGGATTACGATTATTACTATCTTTTAAAATTTTTTGAAAAAATTTTATTGTAATTTTCCAATCCTAAAATAATTGGTACTGCTCCAATGGTGCGTCATAGAGGTTTCATTTATAAGACCGACGCCCATTAATTTTTACGTCTTAACATTTCTTTGGAAAAAACTAAGACCCTATCTCTAATTTCTAAACGACACAAAACGATTTTTTTTTTAAATTTGCTCCAACCTCTCTTACTGCCCTAATAGTGCCCTTAGAGCAACAAAAGGTATGACCGACCCACAATATTTTTTTAGTCCAAACACACCTACCCTCTATCTTTAACTGTTAAGGCGGTCCCCACACATTTTTTTTTATTTTTTGTAAATTTGTTTTATTTAATCAGCTTCTATCGGTCTAATGGTGCGTCCGAGAGGGGTCATTAGTGAGACCGACCCCCATTTATTTTTAACCTACAAAATTTTTCTAAAACATACCTACGCCCTATATCCACTCCCTAAGTAGGTACAAAAATAATATAATTTTGATAAAATTTATTTATATTTTTAATTTTTTCTTCTGAATAAGTAGTTTACTTACAAAAAATCGTCAACTAAAATAAAATTTGAACTTTTTTTTGGGAAATAATCTAGGTTGATATAAAATATACCTCGCTTATTGCGAACTTCGCTTATAGCGAACTATTTTAACTGGTCCCTCGGAGTTCGTTATAACCGGGTTTTACTGTATTTAAAAAAAAATAAACGTTATAAAACTAAGTGTTAGTTGGCGAGATTTTCCTCCTTTTGTGGCGCTGATAGCTAAGGCGTCGACAAAAACCACTTCAGCCGGTATTTCTTAGGTTCGAGCCCCGGTATATTTTTTAAAATGTTTTTATGTTTTTTTTATTTTTTTAATATATTTATTCAGTTATTTTAATTATTGCAACATTATTTTAATTATTAAAAAAATTAAAAGGAATATTGATGACATTTTCTTCTATGAATGACATTCATTAATTCTATGAATTTTTTCTATGAATTTAATAAAATCTATGAATAAAATTCTATGAAATATTTCACAATACTAATGAATATTCATTAAGCCAATGAATTGTTTCATAGATTCTATGAATTTGTTTTTATGTAATTTGTTCATAGATATTATGAACAATAATTCTTTTAGTGCGGTGTAATAAAATTTTATAAGAAGCCAAAAGTACACACAATTCCAATTTTCTCTGAAGAAATCCATTTCAATAAATTATTATTTTTTTTAATTCACAACCTTTCAGATTATGAATTTTATTTTTTTTATATTTCCATCTCTTTAATTTTTATTGTTAAATGTTAAACCATAAAAAGCATTAAAAATTATTATAATGACCTTTTATTGCTATTCAATTTTTTTTATATTTATAAATGAACTTAACTCGTAAATACCTTTGAACATCAAAAATATAAAATATACTACTTACAATTTACAGTTATACATACATAATAAATCTCATTTAATAAGTTCTTGAAATTCTTTATGTTTGGTCGTAAATTTAAAGTATTTTGATAGTAAATTAACATTTGAACAGCAACAACTATGAAAAATAATATAAAAATGGATGCTGTTTCCACGAAATTCACATAAATGATGATAAATATCATTTTGTTCCACACGATTCCCAACATAAATATATGAAAAATTTTTAAATATATTTAAATAAATGGAACTATTCCTCTTTGTAGTCCCACTTTTAGGAAAAATATTTCCAATTACACACACTTTTATAAAGACTTTCAACGCATACAAATACAAAAAACACGAAAAAATTACATAACGATATTTTTAACAACAGAAAAAATTAATCCGAACACGGTCTACAAATTGTTGTAAATATCAACATTAATGGTTGGCCATTAAATTACTCCATAAAAACTCATCATCAGAATAAACAGAATCAGCAACAACAATGTCATAGTGTTACTATGGGACGGGAAAAAAGAAAAGTGGCATACAAATTATGTCTAACCTAAAAAAACAAGTAAAACAATAAAATTCGACTGGGCTGAATCTACCAAAACCCTCCACAATTCCCAAAGTAATTTGAATACAAATGACAAATTTAATAATAAACTAATTTTTTTTCTTGAATGTAAAATTTTTTTATTTTTGAGTGTAAAACTTTTTTTTAGTGACAAAAAGAGCAACCGGTTTACACTGATTTGCCTGAAACTTAAAAAATATATAAAAGAAACACTTCTAACGTTGGGGTGTCTTGCGTTATCGGTCATATCAAGAATTCAGGGGTAAAATAATGGTGAAAAAATCGTTATTTGGATTTTTGATCCCGTTGTAGATATAATTTTTCTCAATATAATTTTCCTCTATTTTTTTTTGTATTTATTTTCTCTCTACATCTTTCTCTACACACAAAAAAAAAAAACGTTGTTAACTTACTAGGAAAAGTCTCGCAATCCCATTTTATCAATATTTGACAGTTTTCCTTGTTTTTTAACAAGCAAATTTGGATCGAAATTTAATTTTTTTTTGTAATTTTACAATTTTTTTTTGTAATTCACGAGAATTCTTTGTAGTTTCAATTGCGAAAAAAATGCTGCTGTATTGTGAAGTAACACTTAATGATTTAATATTTTCTCTCTCTCTTTTTCACAGTATATATTTTCTCTCTTTATCTTTTCTTTTTGTATCTTTTATTTTAATATCTTGTCTCTATATCTTTTCTCTCTGACATATATCATTTCTCTCTATATATATCTTTTTTTTCTAAATCTTTTCTACCTTTATCTCTTCCTACTATATATTTTCTATCTATAACTATTCTCACTATATATTATTTCACTTTTCTCTCTTATCCTCTCTTTGCCTTTTCCTATCTTATCTTGTCTCTCTATATATTTTCTTTCCACGTCTTTTCTCTCTATATCATTTGTCCCTTAGGGATAGTCCCTATATCTTCTTTTCTATATTTTTTCTCTTTAAATCTTTACTCACTATATTTTTCTTCCTTTATCTGTTCTCTCTCTTTGCATTTTTTTATACCCTCCACTTAGTGTTAGAGGGTATATATAAGTGTCATTCCGTTTGTAACTCAGCGAAATATCGGTCTGGGACCCCATAAAGTATATATATTCATAATCCCCGACCGATTTTAAGATATTCCAGAGATGCCCGTCTGTCTGTCTGTCTGTGGAAAGGGTGATCACGGAGAAAATATATCACGGAGATGACTAAACCATGGCATATTTATTGGAAGTTCTCCCGAGAAGTTTGGTATTGCATTTAAGTGATATCGGTTCAGCGGTTCAAAAGTTATGACCGAAAATGTAAGGACACCTCAAAAATTTTACTACATTCAACATAACCTAAAAATACAAAATGCTTTAATTCGGCTGCTGGTTGGTAAACAAGTACGAACATATTTTTTGACAAAAAAAGAAAAAAATCGCAGATTTTTTTTTGCCAAAATTTTTTTTCGCCCAAATTTTTTTTAAAATTTGTTCTTTTTTTTTAAAGTAATTTCCTTTTAAATAAAGTTTTTTGCAATAATCTTTTTGAAGTTGTGGAGGGTATCACTACATTGAACCTTTGTCGCTATATATTTTTTTTTATATATTTTTCCAAATTAGATGGAATAACCTTGGAACTATCGAATGAGGCATAATGCCAGGGTGTGATCCTGGACACAAAGCTTTCTTGGAAAAGAAATACAAAGGAAAGTATGAAAAAGTCGTTATGGACACCTGCAAAAGAACTTTTGAAAGAAGGTGGGGTCTAAAACCGTATAGTATCCACTGGAGGTATGGTGCGATAATTAGACCAATACTTACCTATGGTGCCCTTGTGTGGTGGAGAGCAGGGGATAAGAAATCATATCTCTGCAATCTACAGAAGGTACAAAGACTGGTGTGTGTGGGTATCTCAGGTGCTATTACATCAGCACCCCAGGCCGGCCTGTAAGTGATACTAAACATTCAGCCCGTAGATATTTACCTCAAGAGCACAGCAGCAAAATCGGCTCTCAGGCTAAGAGAGCCAATTTTGCTTAAGCAACGCTCTTAAGGATACTCGACCATATTAAGTACGGTGGGCGGGACGGAACTGGAACAGAGTACCAAATATCTTATCACAGACGAACTTTGACAGAACCTTCCAAATACCGACTAGGGAAGACGGAGCGGAAAACTCTGTTATGACAGAGAATGTGATCTCAATCTTTACCGACGGATCTAAGATGGTAATGGTTACGGGTTCGGGAGTGTATTCTGAATGCCTCGAAAATGGGGCTTTATTGAAACTTCCCGATAAGTGTAGTATTTTCCAGGCTGAGCTACTTGCAACTGATAAAGCCGCGCAGATGATTATGACAACTTCGTGGATAACATTTTCGTGGATAGCCTCGCATCTTTAAAGGCCTTAGAATCAAACACTGTAAAATCGTGAATCGTTAGGAATTGTATACGATCCCTTCGTCGAATCAGTCAGCACACAGTCAAGCTAATCTGGAAACCTGACTTCTCGGTTCCATTAGTGGAATTGATGATCGAAATTGAGAGGATATCTGAGAATAGAATGAAGGATAGGTTGACATCACTTACTAAGTTCAAGATATTGCGAACCATGTGGCCACTGCCAGATCCTAAGAGGACAAAAAGTCTTCTTACTTTTGGCAAACGGACGGTTAGCCTATTAGTGGGAGTACTTACAGGACACTGTATGATTGGCCAAATGGCCGCGCGTATGGTTATTTCTGATAAGCACTATTGTAGAAGTTGCGGGGAAGTAGAGGAGTGAATCACTTGTTATGTGAATGTCCGGGTCTGATGAGAAGCCGCCTTAAGCATTTGTGAAAAAGATTTTTCGATGAACTAGATTTGCAGAATATCTTAGAAAATCGGGGTGGTTCAAGAAGTAAAAAGTTTTTTGTACCAGAGGGGTTTAGGGAAATGACAATTAAGGAAATCACTATCCGAGTGAATGCGCCAAATTGGCGGACGCCCATCCATCCTAACCTATCTTTTCTCTCTTACTTCACACTTTAAGTTACTTACTTCAAACTTTAAGAAAATTCTGACTCCAATTAGAATCAGAATTTCCAAAAACACAACCTAAGTGGATCTATTTTTCTATGTAGAGTTTCTGATCCATAGTGCATTCTTCGTGGTAGTAGTCATCATCATCATTTGTTGCTGATGCTGGTATTTTTGGTGTTGTTGTTGGTGTATGACTTGTGTATGTGAAGTTATGCGACAACACGTCGATCATAAAAATGTTGTTGTAAAACATATATAAATTGTGTTAATATTGTTGTTAGTGTTTTTTGTGGCTGCTGCTGCTGCTTCTGCTTGTGCTGCTGTTATAATGTCATTAAAGTTAAGTCATAATAATCAGGTAGACTCGTGCTTTACATACAATTATGAATGACTGACTGAATGAATGACTACCCGAATAAATGGTGAATGATAGCTGGGAAGTTTGTATTGAAATTTTTTGTCTGTGTATGCGTAACCCTTTTCCCTATATTTAAGTACAATTTCCCACACTTTACACACAACCCCTTTACCTTTTAAATTAAAAAAGGAAATGGAAACAGCGGAAAAAGACTTAAATTAAAAAGAAAGTAAAATTATTGTGTCTTTTTTTTGAGTTAAACAAAAAAACAGCACGCAACAGTGGAAATATTGTACATTATATTTTATTTCTTTTGTTTTTAGGAGTGTTAACATGAATATTATATGTATGTAGTAGGTGAGGGAGGGACATTAAAACTTTACAGCAATTAATGGTGTAACCGACAAAAATGTAACTAATTAAATGTTCCTTTAAATCATGAATTTTCTTAAGAAATGAGTTGACAGAGTTTTTCAGAAATTCTGATTGATAATAAAAATTTGAAGATTTCGATTTCTGTTCCAGTTTCGTCCCGCCCACCGTACTCAAAACAGCCCAAAAGCATTGTTTAAGTATTTGCTACACGATAGGTAAATATTGGTCTAACTATTCCAACATACCAGACACCGCGAGCGAATACAAGGCAAAGCAGAAATCGAGAATCTGGATGACATTGCAGCTATGCCCGTTACGCAATTAAAACTGTTTCCATCATGTGCGTTTTATCCTCGTCGCTGAAGGAACATGTGTCTGAACTTTAGGCTCCACTACCCCTAATCTAACCTATCACACCATACATCCAGTTGATGAAAAATAGTTTAACACTTCACTTTTTCCGAATGTTCTCCTGCAGGTGTAAAAATTACATAACGGCTTTTTCACCCCTTCCTCTGTTTCCATTTTCCAAGAAAGCTTTCAAGTTTTTAGATTCAATTTTTAAGAAAGTTGAAAAAAAACAGAAATTAAAATGGATTTAAACCTTTAGCCTCTTAGAATCGGAATTTTCAAAAACCCAGTCTTACAAGGGAAGTATCTCAACCCTTATGAACCGATTTGCATGAAACGTAATTTATATATGTATATAAAGGAGACAATTGGGGTGTCTCGGCTTATCGGCCATATCGGGCATTTAGGGGTTCAAAACATGGGTCAAAAAATGGCGAAAAAATAGTTTTTTGGATTTTTCAGCCATTTCTTTCTTAGAATGATGTTTACATATGAGAAGAAAGACTTTTTAATGCCTATCCAACGGTGATATAACCTTGCACAAGTTTGGCTTCTTTAAATACTTTTTTCATGAAAATGTGTAAATTTTGGGGGGTATTTATATGAAGACATAGGCCTAAGATCTCCATATGAATACGAAATAATCTTTATTCAATTTAAGTCGACATGTATTTTTTCTCTAGAGGATATTCCGTTTAGTTCGGGAGTTATCGAAATTTTCCCAGAGGTCCACATTGTATCATAAGGGGACAACGAAATTTTGAAACTCTGATATGGCCGATAAGCCGAGACACCCCAACCTTAAAATCGTCTCTTTAATATATATTTTAAGTTTCAGGCAAATCGGTTCATAAGGGTTGAGATACTTCCCTTGTTAGTGGGTCTAAAAACAATAATAAATTAACTATTAATCTTAAAGGAAAAGGTGTCACCTCCCGACCACCCCAAAAAACGATATTTTGGATGGTTGACACAGCCGAATGTATCACCTTCACTTGTTTAAATTCTCATTGATCAAACTTCCAAATCTTTTTGGCTCCCAACGTGGGGCTCAATATTCGGAGATAAATGTAGCTTTGCTATCCTTTAGTGATGCTTTTTATGGATTGATAAGCTTTCCTATAATAACTTTTTCTGCTTGTTTCTCCAGTCTGTGGTACTGGGCATAATAAGTTCGTCGTAAAGTTTGTAACTACCTGAAAGATTAATTTTTGAGTAGAGGAAAATCTTTTCTAAATAAATTGAATTCGATTTGAAATTCGTAAATTATTATAATTATAATAGAATATTATCACTCAAATTTCCATTGATTTTTTTCGATTTTTAATTGAATTTTTTTAAAATTTTAAATAATCCTTTTCAAATGAAATATTTATTTATTCGAAATTTTTGTTAATCTTTACAACATTTCAATAACTTGTTTCCAAATTTTAATTGATCTTGTTTTGATTTTAATCCAACAATTGCCTTTTTGGCGCCCAACGTGGGGCTTACTGTTTTTAACTAAGGCAATCATCAAGATAAAGGTCCCCTTTAATTTCGTTTTACTGACCCAAATAACCTTATAATAATAGGTGACCTTTCGAAATTGTTTTGTTTTCGTAAAGCATAATTCCAAACTTTTAAGGAATCGGACCATACGTACTTCCCCATACAAACTAAGAAAAATCAACTGCATTTACCGATGGAAAACAATCTAAAAATCAACTTCTGCTCTTTTATATTTGAGTGTAAAACAAATCAATTTTAGAAGCAATAGATTTTTTTTTAACAATAGTTGGCACTGGTCGGAAATAATTGAGAATATTTGATGTTTGGACCACAAAGGTATTACCACAATTAAAAAAAAAATGAAGGGAAAGAACTGGAGAATTACCAAAACAATTTGCAAACAATCCGGAAAATTGTAATTTTGTTTAAAGCAGAAACTGTATAAGTATTCGTTGGTGAAATATCCTAAGAGAGAAAGTGGAGTAAACATAAGCACTAGTGTTATGGTAATACATTTTGCGAAAAAAAATTGACCTCGAACTAAATAAACTCTTTTTGCGGATAACTTTTGTGCATTAGTTTCTGTAAAGTTTCTTGAAATGGTCTGGAAAAAAATGCAGACTGGTATGTCCGTGAACACAGCTAAGACAACACTTCTTGTTGGTAATGCGAAGTACCAAACACGCGGGTCTTAATCTTCGCACCCTGAAGGATGTTACTCTTTAACTATCCACAGATAGAAAGTATTTAGGGGTCACTCTGGATGGTAAACTAATATTGAAAAAACATGTTAAGCTGCAAGTACTTCGGGCGCACCGTATTTTCTGGCAGTGTCGAAGAACTCTTGGGAAGACATGAGCTTTTTACAAATAAAATTGTAAATTTGCAGCTTTTTTGACGCGATTAAAATTAGAAGGAATTCTTGTGACTTTACTTCAATTTTGTGCAACTCCTATTTTACGTGATTTCCTAGTACAAATTACGAGTTTTTTTTTGTAATTTTACAAGATTTTTACCAAAAAAATTGTAAATTTACAACTATTTTGAAGCGATAAAACTAACATAGAGTTCTCGTAACTGTATATGATTTTTTTTTTTGTAAATATTTTTGGAAATTTGCACATTTACTAAAAAAATTACAAAAAAAAAAAAATAATTTTGATTGAAAATTTTTGGTTAAAAAAACAAAGAGAACTGTCAAATATTGCTAAAACGGGATTACGAGACTTTAGACTAGTAATTGGACAAGTTGTTTTTTTTGAGTGTAGCAGTCATTAGACCTTTTGTGACTTATGCTGCTGTGGTCTGGTGGCCGATTACGGTAAAATCTGCTCGGGCTCTGCTGGACGAACTACAAAGAGACTTCGTAAAAATGTATCATGATGGAGACTACAATGCAGGAAATGGTTAAATGTTTAATCGGCTTTTGGAATTTGTCTCCGATGTTTGACGTGCTCTCAAACAGTACGACAGTATGCTTAGAGTTTGGTAGGAAGTTCTGTGTAAACTTTCCGAGCAGAAAAGACTGGTGCGATCCAGAAAAACTTTTCAGAAATAACTCTTATACTTTCCATGCGGATGGTTCTCGCATCTTAGTTGGTTCTGGTTGGTATTTGGATGCCGAAACCAAATACCCTCATGCTATGGCCAAAATGGTAACAGTCTTTCAGACTGATGTGTTTGCTATTTTGGACGAAGCGACTAAGATAATTGAAAATAAATTGAGGGATCTGGAAATCAGTATCGGTAGTGACAGTCAAGCTGCGCTTAAGGTACTGGATTCTTTAGTCACAACATCTAAAAGTGTCCAATAGTGTAGGCGCAGACTTAATAAGGTCTCATGTCAAAACAGGGTTTGTTTCTTGTAGGTTCCGGTGGAGTACGGAAAAAAAAATTTGCCGATTCTTTGGCAAACAATGGCTCTAATACAATTCCTCAAAATCCGGAGCCTTAGATTGGTGTAGGTTTGACATGCATGATGCGTTGGATCAACTTCTACATGAAAACAATTTTCTAAATCTTTAGCGATAAGGTCAGACAAGAAAGTGGCAAACTATTTACTCAGCCTGAGTAGAAAAGCCTGTAGCAAACGTACTGGCCTAATTACGGCACATAATGCCTGTGCTCGTCATATGACAAGATTGAGTGTATTACACTGTCCGACAAAAATGAAAAAAGTCTTTAAACACAAACTGGATAATATACCTTTGAAACTAGATACTAAATGTAGTTCAACTGCATTTACAGTTTTTCATTTGGAGATCCTGTTTCCTTTTAAAAGGACTTCAAAGTTTTATTTTTTATAAACTATTTTTTTTACATTTATACTTGTCACTAGTGATAGCAAATGAGAGAGGAGGATCCCCCCTAATTTTTCTATTTTATTATTTTTACATATCAGGAGAAAGGAGGTAAGTTACAACCTTTCAAAACTTTATCCTTCAATATTACTCAAAATTATCAACAACATATTTTGATAAAGTTTTCAAAGGATTTTATCCTTTTATCCTATTATGACAAAAAATATCCAAAAATTAGGGGAGATCCTCCTCTATCATTTGCCATCACCAGTTGCATCCTAGGACAAGTACAAATATTTCAGAAATATTTTACAAAATGTATTCTTTAAAAGTTTAACGTTCTTTTAAAAGGAAACAGGATCACGAAATGAAAAACTGTAAATGCAGTTTTACTCCATTTGGTCTCTACTTTCAGACGTATATCATCCGGTTCATGTTTAATATAGGCTGTCGGACGGTGTTATCCGACCTTGTATGTGCAGCTTGTCATGAGAATGAGGTCAGAACCGAACACTACGTCTGTTGTTGCCCAGCGTTCGCAAAAGTTATACTGAGGATAATGGGCTCCGACTTTCTTTGTCTGACTTTCTCAGGTTTGTGAAAGAAACTGACAAATTCTGAGCCAGCATTTTTTTCTCTGCTTTCTCTTATTCTTTACTTGGCTTCCTTTCAAGGGTACGGTGTAATGGACTATTTTAATTTTGAGCGCCATGAACTTACCTAGCTTTCCTTTAGGTTTGTAAAACCCACCTTCAACTCAATAATGTCAAGTTATTCTGGACTTAATTTCTGCTCCGTGTAATTAAAGTCGGTGATAAAACTACATGCTCCAACGTAAATCCTTTACAAATCCACCATAATCCTCTTTAGAGAACCTAACCTCATCTGGCAACTCTAATAATACTAACAACACCAAAAAAGCCGCATTTTATGACTTAAAACATATATGGCTCCTCATGTATATTGTGGATATACTACATAATCATAAAACGGTACTACTCAAACCCCAAACATAATCAGTGTCAACAATCACATAAATTGTGGAAAATGATTTTTGTGGCTGGCATTCTATTGTTTAATTACCGCTAAAGGGCACGTTTTAGTGACTTGTTAATTCAGGTGATTTGGGCAATTTAATGTCAACGACGTGTGTCGCCAATGTTTATTAAAAATTTTACAAAAAAAAAAATAAAAAAAAAAAAAATTTGTTGTTCCCCCGAAAATGTCATTTTCAAATCATTTTATTGTTTAAAACTACTCCTACTAGACAGACGGATAGATTTGATAAAAACTAAAAACCGTTTAAAATAAACAAATGATGATGATGTACAACGGCATCAAACACAAATATCCAAAAGAAATCAATAATAAAACATTTGATGTGATAGCCGTGGCAGAAAAATCTTGTAAATGATGCTAAGGCGGCCGTGGCAACGCTGATTTAAAAATGATTTAAAAATAGATCCATAGGAATCTTTTAAGGGTGTGATATGATGTGTTAAACTGTGAAGTGATCGCGTCTGTTATTTGTGTGCACTTTACTTATAAGCGTCACATAATCACACATATGACATTATATGTCATCACACTTATATACAGAGCAATGTGCTAAGAGCTCAAAAACACACACATCATGTTTTCCTGGATGCAATGTCTTTGTTTTTGTAAGAAAAATCGAATTTCCACAACAAAAACAATGTAATGTTTACATACATATTGTGTGAGTTTTCTTGGTAATTTTCTTTACTTAAGGGGTTAGGTTATCGAAAATATTTGGTTAATAATATGGAAATAAGTTTTACGGAATGTTTGGAATTTAATTAATTTGTTAGGTTATTTTAAAGGTCCAATGTCTAAGGGCCTTTTTCTAGTGTCTTTTTTAAAAAACAAATGTCCCTTTTGTCGTCAGGTTTCAAGTCCTAAACTACCTCGCAAATAGGAATTAACATCAACTACAATTAAGGCTTATAAAACTCCACTATAAGATATTAAAAAGATTTAAAAAGCTTGCTTGACTCGAAGGAAATTTGATGTAGACTGTCTTAGGTAATAGTGTAGAGTAATTGACGATTAGGTAAGGTTGTAACTTGCTGCTGACGTTTTACGTCAGCACACATAGACTCTGAGGTCCGTCGTAATATCACGGGACAGTAATGGGGTTCCCCTATTAGTCCCTGCCGTTAAACCAATTTTAGGTGCTTATTTATCTTCTAAGATATTGAATTTTGATATCTGTCGAATCGGAATCAGATCATGCAGCCTCCAGATCCCAGTGAAGCAAGTCTCTGACCAAAAAGTGACGGCGAATGGCAGATAAAGTGTTCGATAGATTTTAACTCTTCCTGATCCATGCAACTCCAGCTAAATTTAGGCTAAAGGCTAAATCTGTTTTGTAGTCTCACACGTCCATCCATGAGCCCATCACTGATCAGTCTCCTTCCCGGAACAAAGGCGAAGATTTTGCTTGCAAGTTTCTGGAGGCATACCAACACATTCGAATTCTGTTGGAACCTGTAAGTTAGTTCTTAGTCTTGCAGAGTCATCGGCTTTGCTATTCGTTGGAATGTCTCTGTGGGACTTCTCTGGGATCCATATGAGTCATATGTCATCTCATTTAAAGACGTGCGAAAGTTAAGGGAAGATTTTGTTTTCAGAAACATTGACTCCAGGGACTTGATCGCGGCTTGACTGTCAGAATAGATTTTGACTGCGGTTGTAGACAAGACGTTGTAACTCAAAAATCAGGCACTTCCTTTACTGCTGGCATCTCTGCCTGTTAAACACTGCAAAGATCTGTCAATCTTCGAACCAAGCTCTTCCGAATAGAGTCCAATGGCCACTTGTCCGTGGAGCTTCGATGCACCTGTGTAAAAACATATGAAGGCTCCACCACGCGGAATGTCCCTCATCCAAGACTCCCGTTTGGTATCATTGTGTTAAAGTGCCGTAAAAAATGCTCATAGAGGAAGCACAGTCCAAATTTTATGGTATTGTTATGTACTTCAAAGTCACGCTAAGGCCACAATCGCTGATCATCCATTAAAGATACTCTTCACAAAATAAGAATGTGACTTGGCATCATTCTCGGACGTAGCAGGTGTTCGCAAGACCTTTAAAAAAAAAGGCACCGACTAACAGATTCCTTTAGAAACATACTGAGTTGTAGAGCAATTTATTCGAAGATAGCAAATGGTAAAGCGAGAAAAGTTTTTTATAGGGAGGAGTGGGAAAAAAGTTTCCTCTGTGGAAACTTGTGAAAAAAAGATCATAGAGTTGCACAACGAAACGGGTGCAAAGTTGGTTCAATACTCTGATGACGTTTTGCTTCTAATGAAAACGTGGGCAAAAGAAAACGGTTTTTTCACAAAGAGGGATAACGAAGATACGGTTTGATCTTCCTTAACTAGATGGAACTAAACTTCAACTATTAGAAGATCGAAATATTTGGTTGTCATTTTGAACTGTATTGGTCCTCAACAATTTTCAACATTCGTCTGTCTTCAGAAACTAACCAACATCGGATCCATCATGAAATCCATTGGCCCAAATGGTCTAGGATGATATAGCAAAGCAATGATATAGCAAAGCAAGCTATAGAGTGGAACGCACAGGGCAGTCGACGTATAGGACGACCATCGCATGCCTAGAAACACCAAATAACAATTGAGACATCCAAATTAAACTTTAATTGGAATGAAATCAAACATCGAACAGTAGATCGAGATTATTGAAAAAAAAATTGTTCTGACCCCATTATAGGAACAGTTACATATTTTGGACTGTAAGCTTTCCTGGAGGGGAAACATCAAGGGATACAAAATTCCTTGATTTTTACAAAAACTTTTGGAAGACTAACCTAAGATGCCCTCGTGTGATGGACATCAGTAGTTAAAATGTCATATCATTAAAATTTTAGAAGGTTCAACTATTTGTATGTATGAGTATTACTGGTGCAATAAAATCAACACGCTAAACGGGTCTAGAAGTGATGTTCAACATTGTGACAGTAGATGTTTACATAAAGAACACAACAGCCAAATTGATTCTACGGTTGAGAGAGTAAAAAAAGACCATACTATGTACAATGGGCGGAAATCAAACCTTTTAAAAGCACTCGCTCATACTACGTTCAATGGGCGAAGAGCATCCTATGCAAAAAAACGACCATGCAAAAAACTCACCATGGGAGAAACTTTAAGAGGACCTTTGGAATTCAAGTACCGACAAGGGAAAACGGTGCGGCAAACTGTGTCATAATAAATATTGAAATCTCAAGTATTACGGATGGTTCGAAAATAGAGATTAAATGTGTGTGCTAGAGTCAATATTGCAAAGGGTATGAACGGTAGTATTATTTCAATCTTCTCTGATACCCAGGCAGCACTTCAAGCGCTGTCTTCTTGGGAGTTAAAATCCAAACTGACACTAAATTGTTTGGATACCCTCCTTCGCCTCCTGGCGGGGCGAATTATGTATTACCTATTTTGGACCTGGTCACATAGGTTTTGAAGGTAATGAGATGGCAGATGAGGTTGCTTGCTAGATGCCTCTACTACTCCTATGACCGGACCTGAACCCTATTGTGTGGTGAATTAGTCCACCTTCTCGAGTTTGAAAAGGACAGACTTCTTAAATTATTGGGAGGAATCAGGGGGTCTACGAAAATTCATCGTCTTTGTCTGAAGGAGGTAGAAACAACGCAACACATACTGTGTGGATGCGTCGCAATTTGTAGGATCGGAAGACGGTTCTTAGACATGGAATTACTAAATTACTAAGATATAAGAGTTTGATTTAAATTTATAGATCTTGGCACAAACAGACCTATAAGGGGTCGCAGTGCCGGCTGTAAGAGCTAGAGCTAGATCTCCCCTTAAATAATAATAAAAAATATGGAGAAGGGTTTTGACGTGTCTTTGACAGACTTCCAGATAAGTTTAGTGTTTTCCAGGCAAAGATACTTGCAATTTACAAAAGCAGCGCTGGTAACAATGTCGGGAGATTTTGATTCATTCGCCATTTATATTTTCTAGTAAATTCTTACAGTTCTGTAGGCCTTGAAATCACACACGAGAAATCTATTTATGATTTAAGTTGTAGACAAATCCCTGACTATATCTTACTACCGACAAACTTTGACAAAATCTTCCATATCCAAGCAGCGACAACGAAAAACTGGGCAGAAAACTGTGTTATAATGTAAAATGATAAATGATTCAGTCTATACGTACGGTTTTAAGATGGTTAGGGAATGTCTTTGGAAGACTTCCGGACAAGTGTAGTGTTTTTCAGACAGAAAAAGTTGCAATGTATAAGGCAGTGCGTGTAATAATGCAAAGGAATTTAGATCCATGCGCCGGTAATATTATCTTGGAAAGTCTTAAATATAAAGGTGTTAGGAGTTGCAAACGATCCCTCTACCAAAGTTGGCAGCACACGGTCATCCTTATTTGGGTCATAGGTCACAGTGAGGTTGCTGCGAACGAATTAGCTGATGGATGTGCAAGGAGTCATCGGAGAATAAGTTAGCACCTGTTGGAAAGAATTGATGATGTACCTGGTAATGTATACGATGCCTCCACTTAATCCGACATCACGCGGTTAGACATTTTTGGTTCATGAGATATACTGATGTTACTGCGTACGAATTTCCTAATTAGTGTGCAAGATATAGTCATGAGTTGGTGGAAACTCATGTGGAACTTCGCATCTCAGTTCCTCTAGTTGATGTTTTAGAAAAATTACGATATAGCTGGAAATGAGAAAACAGAAAGTTGTATACGATTCTTTGGAATCTATCATGGTGCAATTGGCAGGTGTTAGGAGTTGCAAACGATCCCTCTACCAAATTCGACAGCACACGGTCATCCTTATTTGGGTCCTAGGTCATAGTGGGATTCATTCGAACGAATTGGCTGTTGAATGTGCAAGGAATGTCACTGAGTCGGTGGAGAATCAGTTAGAACCTGGCAACTCAGAGACAATCCTTGCACATTCATTGTATACGATCCCTCCACTTAATCCGACAGCACACGGATAGACTTTTTTGGTTCATGGGGCATACTGGGGTTACTGCGAAGGAATTGGCTGATTAATGTACAAGATATGGCTCTGAGTTGGTGAAAACTCAGGTGGATCCTCGCATCTCAGGCCCTCTAGAAGAGATAATGAATGAAATTGAAGGTATAGCTGGTAATGAGAAAAAATGTATACGATTCCTCCAAAACATCAGACAGTCGGTGGGGAATCTGATGAAATCTGACATCTCAGTGCCTCTAGTAGAGGTTTTGAAAATATAGCTGGTAATGAGATGAACGAACGGTGGACTGTACTGACTAAATGTAGGATATCGGGAACAATATTATAGCCGTCAAACCCGAAGAGGACAGTCATCTTGCCTTTGGAAAGTGAACGGTCAGTCTACTTATTGGAGTTCTTATAGGGGATTGTACACAGTGGGTGAGGGAATCTCCGAATCACTGTATGAGTTATGGAGAAGTGAAGGAGAGTTAGTGCAGCATCTTTTACTTAAATGCCCGTGACTGAAGAAGTGTGGACTCAAGAATCTTGGGTGAATATTTTTCGATATCCTGGACTGCCTTAAGGTTGTTTCTGTGACTACACTATCGAAATATATCAGGGAATCGTGGTAGATTGGGAAATTATAAGAAATATATAAAAATGTTGTGATCACGAATAAAACCTGCTTAATAGCCTGTCCCGAAAAATAAAATTTAAGGTAATAACAAAAAACTATGCTCTTTCGAGAGCTGATTATGTGAAAAATAATCAAAAAAAAAATGGAGTCTGTTTTTGCCTCCCTACAACCGGTTGAAGTTCACAGCCGTAGTGTAATTTGTCAAAAAATACAGTTTTTGTTTTGGCCGAAATTGCTGTCAAAATTTGCAGAATTTAGAGCACATTAAGGGAAAATATTTGCATGATGAAATTTAATCCACTTACTCAATGTTTGTTGCAAAAACTAGTAAAAAAATAATTTTTTTTCGACTTTTTGTTCGACTCTTTTTTTAAGTTGCTTAAACTGGTACTTAAAGAACATGGACGATTTAAATAACATTCTGAACTTGATTAAGATCCGCGTCAATATGAAAATGTAAAGTTCAAAATTTACAAAAACTTTGATTTTTGTTTTCTTATAATGCTCTGGTGGACCAACATTATTCCATGAAAACTTTTTAAATATTTTTCCCTTAATGTACTAAACATTCCGCGAATTTTGACACCAATAGCAGTCAAAACTAATTATGTTTTTTTTATAAAATACACTACGGTTGCGAACTTTAACCGGTTGTAGGAAGGCAAAGACCGACTCCAAATTTTTTTGGATTATTTTTCCCATGATCAGCTCTGTAATACGCATCATTTTTTTGCTATTACCAAGCGAAACTCCAAAAAGAGGCCATTCGGGACATGTTACTGCTTAAGTCGTCAGTGACTGTGATTATTCTATTGGTTGGGCGTGAGTGTGACTTAATTCACTCACATGCCCTAAAAGGATGTATGTGTCATTGCCCATTTCTAATATCGCCCTTCACATTTATCAAAAAATTCTGTTATTTCTCTAAAACACAAAATTTCTTCTACCCACGGCTAACCTACCCCCTTAGTAATTACAGTTGTTCTTTCAATAATTCTTGTTATTATTTTTTTTTTACAAAAAAGACATATATTTTTTTTTTAGTTGGGAGTGTGTGATTATCATATGATCGATCATTTATCATTTATGTTTTATGCCCATTTATATTAGTGTTGACAGATGAGATCATGTCAATAGCATTTCATTATTAACTATTTTGTTATTCTTTTGGGTGGCCACGTATTAGTTTTTCTGTTTTTTGTTTTCCAACATTATATTAAATTTTTTTCTAAATGAAATGCATTTGTTTTTTTAGAATGTGTCTTAAGGATTTACTTTTAGTTGTTGCAACTTCCAAGTGTTGCAAAGTAAACATGCGTGTTCTTTTGTTTCAATACTAATTAATGGAATTTTTCGAAAATGTATCAATACTAATGTTTATTTTGTCGCATGTCGTTTTTATTTATTTTTTCATAGATTTCAGAAGGA
Organism: Pegoplata infirma; assembly: GCA_963921195.1. Taxonomy (NCBI): domain Eukaryota; kingdom Metazoa; phylum Arthropoda; class Insecta; order Diptera; family Anthomyiidae; genus Pegoplata; species Pegoplata infirma. The sequence goes on along the minus strand of OY992539.1, from coordinate 40,004,884 downwards.
GATTATGGTGTTTTTTTAACATAATACGTGGTAAATGTTGTTATTTTTTATGCACGAAATGTTAAAAGAAATTTTCAAAAATCTTCGATAAGTTTTGGAAATTATCGTAGTTTATTGGAGATTATTTGAGATGAAACGGAAATAGGGGGAAATTGGTTATCACTAACTTTTGTTTTAATTATTTTAAAAAATTAAAAGGAAAACAATTGGAGAACAGGGTCTGTCTTTTAAGGGCTTAGGAGTTTTAGGGAGAAATTGGGGAAATCGGTATCTTATTGTTAGTCTGGAGCCTCAGATAAGTGTTAGGGTACGGTACTATGTTATACACGATCTCTCCAATTTTGTGAATGTCAAAACCTGCCCTTATAATAATCTCCTCTTAGTTCAAAATTAGGGAATAGGAGGAATTTCACAACGGGCATCATTGTCGATGTCTGACCCTCTTCATCTAACCTTTTTAAATAATCACTATAGAAATTTTCCCATCCTTCAAATAATTTAAACTAAATTTTACTTCCACCATTTTTGTATTTTTTTTGCAATTTCATCTGCAAAAGTTATAAAAACAATAACAATTCTTTTCCCTCCTCCCGGGTAAATAAATATTCTTATACAATCTATTCTTCATTCACTAAAGCAAAAATTCAATAATAACAATGTACATCTTGCAGATTTCAGTGCCAAAAATCAATTTTGGCAAATGACCAGAAAAAAAAGTGAAAAATTTCGTATAAAAAAAAAATATGGCTTTAAACAATAGTAAATACAGCCTAACGTTCGTTCGTTAGTTGATTAACAAAAAAAAAATAATAAAAATAAGGAACCAAAAACTACTACGACTTTTACATACACGAGTTCACTCTTTTCAACCATTGTTAGTGTGTACATAATGTTGGTAAAGCATTTACTGGTATGGCTGACAGTCTGGTCCAGCCTCTCGGGTACATGATGGCACCACTTGTTGTGTGGTAGCCAAAACCAATAATGTAGTACAAGCAAATGTTGAAAAAAAGAAAACATAGCTCATACTTCTTTAAAAAAACTACTAAATAATGAAAAAAATGGGGGAAAAAAATAAAAAAAAGAGTTTTAGAAATGGCTAAGGAGAACTTTAAATACTCTTCACTTCGGAGGAAGTGAAGTTAGGTTTCGCCAAAGCTGTAGAGATAATGAGTAGGTGAGATAAATAGGTTCTCAGTTGTTATCCTTAGAAATCGATCCCTTTGCTATTTGGGTCCCTAGACATAGTAGGGTAACTGGGAACGACTTAATTGATCAATGTTTAAGGAATGACTCTAAATCAGTGTGGGAGCAGGTGTAACCTGACATCTCAGTTCCTCTACTAGAGGAATGAACGGAATTGATGATATAGCTGGAAATAAGATACACGATGGGAAGATATCACCGACTAAATTTTGACAAAGTCTTCTTACAGTTGAAAAGCGGATGTTACTGGTAGGAGTATTGCCCGTATATTGTATAATACGCATAATGCTACGCGTATGGATATATCTGACAGGGATTATTATATGATTTGTGGAGAAGTGTAAGAAATAGATTCAGTGCCTCTCATATCTTATGAATATCCGGGACTGAAGTAGCGTCACCTCAGTCACTTGAGGCGAACTTTTGTTGTTGACTTGGATTACCTTATGAATGTTTCGTTAACGACGACAGGGCTACTCGTAATGCTTTACTAGCTATCAGTGGACCTTCTTGGAAAACCACTAGAAGGGAACACATCCACTGTGGGGTGGTGGATTATTGAATTTCCTTGAGAATAAATTTTTTGCAATTTAAACGTGATTTTTGCAAAAAGAGCTCGATCGAAGATTTTGGTTTTTATTGCTAAATTTTTCTTAGACATCCCAAATACATACACAAAAAATATTTTGTAAATAAATTCAACTGAAAAAACGTTTAAAACAATCGTTTCTCCTTTTAAAAAACGGACTACTTATATTTCATTTGAAACAACATACTTTTTCAGTTATTTTTACACGTTAATAAATGACTAGACATTCCGTAAAAACAAATGATATTTCAGTTATTTTAACTGTTAACATTTTTTTATTTTGTGGAGTAAAAATATTTTTTTTTTAAAAAAAAACTACAAAAACCGTACTTCTGTAAAATTTTACGGTATAATCAGTCACAAATAATTTAAGTGATAAAAAATATTTTTCCGTAAATTGTGTAGTTTATTGTTTTACCAACTGTATAAATTATTCAATATTTTAGTTTCCTTGAAAAACAAACGATAAAACGTTTAAAACAACTTTAACTAAAAACTTTTTGAATACACTCAGACAATTATGTAAGTTACTACATGTTAGTTATTTGTATATTTTACAGTAGTAAGTTGTTTTCAACTACAAAGTCAGTTGTTTTTGTATGAAAAATATCAAACAAATATATCTGTTAGTTAATTTAAGTCCTTTTTTTGAACAACTAACAAAAAAGTACTGTAATGTAGTAACAGTTATATAAAGTAGTTAATTTTATTTTTTATCTCTGAAAAATTTTCAAAGTTTTTTTCCAAAAAATAAAAATAAATTTTCGTTTTTTTTTTAATTTTCACAGCTAAAAAAAAAAAAACAAAAAAAAACTTGGAAAAAATTTTTTTCTGAAACATTTTGTGAAAAAAAATATATATCGATTATTTTATTTTCGCTACATGTTAGTTGTTTTGACTACAAATACAATTAGTTTTTACAACATAAGTTGTTTTTTGTCATTTAAAATAACTAATATTGTTAGTTGATTTAACCCTTATCCTGTGTAAAAAATAAATTACGTATAAGGTGTAAGTGGGTCAAATTTGCCCAATAGTATTTTATTATAAAAAAATTAAATTATGTACACTCAAAATATTTTGTAAGTAAATTCAACTGAAAAAACATTTAAAACAATCGTTTTTCCTTTTAAAAAACGGACTACTTATATTTCACTTGAAACAACATACTTTTTCAGTTATTTTTAAACGTTAATAAGTAAATGACTAGACATTCCGTAAAAACAAACGATATTTCAGTTATTTTAACTGTTTACAATTTTTTATTTTGTGAAGTAAAAATAAAATTTTTTGAATAACAAACAACAAAAACCGTACTTCTGTAAAATTATACGGTATAATCAGTTACAAATAATTTAACTGATAAAAATTTTTTCCGTAAATTTTTGTAGTTTATTGTTTTAACAACTGTATAAATCTTTCAATAATTTAGTTTTTTTGAAAAACAAACGAAAAAACGTTTAAAACAACTTTACCTAAAAACTGTTTTGAATAACCGTAAATAGTTACTGTAAAACTTTTCTAGGTGTATCATTTTTACAGTTTTCACATGAAAATATTACATTTGAATGGCTTTTACAAATAAAATTATTGCAGTTAGTACATTTATTTGAATATTTTGTACTGGATGAACGTTGGGGGCATATGAGAAGAGCGCTCTAAAGAGAGGCCGATGCTATATCGGCCTCTCTTTAGAGCGCTCTTCTCAACCACTTTATCTTTCTTCTGCAAACTTCGTACAGTTGACTTGGCAAAACTGCTTCTCGGCATTATGGAACGACGTGATATTTCGTCATGGACAAGGGCATTACCTAATTTTTCTAAAAAAAGACGACGTCGAAAGTGTTTTTGTTTGTTCCATTCAGCGTCAATGGCAGTATAGATAACAAAAGCGTTATATGCGCAAATGTCCAACATGTTGTAAAATAAGGATTGTGACCACCTATTTGATCGACGCTTGCAAGTATAGTTTCGGACTAATTGATCAAGTGTATCTATGCCGGACTTCGTTCTGTTGTAAAAATGGATTATTTCGGGTTTTTTCGTATCAGAAACATTTTCAGCGCTATGATGTAATGTACTCAATAAAATGACAGAACGATTCTTTTTTGGCACATATGACACAATTGTAGTTTTGTTGGTTACATCAAAAAGGAATTGCGAGTAATGTTGTGGTTTTCCTTTTAGGTCGGTGAACTTAGGTGTAAGGAAGGTTTTGTTTTTTCGAACGTACCAACGACTGTTAGTTTGTAAAAGTTCAATTCCAAGTTCATGGGAAGTAAAAAAATTGTCACAGGTGACGTTTCTGCCTTTCAAATCCTTTACCAAATCCAAAACTACGCGACATCCTTGATTTTTTTCTGGCTGGCAATTTCTGTCTTTACCTGTATACACCTGCATTGACCATGCATAATTTGTGTCCGAATCGCAAAGAGCCCAAATTTTTAACCCGTATTTGCGAAATTTTTTATTTTTTTTACAACAACCGCACGCTTTGAAATTGTATTGAGACTATAAAATATTCATAGTAGAGTAAAATTTTTATTTCTAAAATAACGGTAGTTTTTATGTACAAGTAGATACACACAAAAATGTAAAAACTATCATGCAATTTGTATTGGGCAATTTTGACCCACTTACACCTTATATGTAACTTTTTTTATGGGGGCACTCTGATAGGAGATAGGATTATTTTTGTTTTTGCATTCTATACATTTTCTCGAATGATTAAAAGTCACGAAGTTTCAGAACAATATATTAATAACTTTTCAAAATAAAGCAAAATAAAAGTAGTTTTTTTGGTTTTGACCCACTTACATAGGATAAGGGTTAACTGAAAAAGTAGTTGACCCCAAAACAACTTACAAAGTAGTTATTTTAACTGACATTTTCAGTTGATTTTACTAACATAATTTTTTGAGTGTTACCGTAAATAGTTACTGTAAAACTTTTTTGGGTGTATTAAAAAAAACTAGTGACAGTGTTAAATTCGGCTGTGACGAATCTTTTATAGCATCCAACATGCAAAACAAATCCAGGGGCGTCTTTTTGGGCCGGGGGCTTCAGTGGGGTCGATCGGAGACACCTACCCCTATCGAAAAATGTTGACTAATTTATTTACTTTTATTTTTCCACTAAAGTTACACAATTTGATCATTATTTAAACTTTTTTTTTATATCCACGCCCTAAAATGGGGGGCGGGTAAAAAAGAAATATTTTTTTAGTCCCCCTGGTTCTAGTGCAGGACTTTTTCTGGCAAAAAACATTTTTTTAACAAAAATATAAAAAATACGTACAAAAATCGTGTTTTTCAGAGGTTCATTTAGTTCCTCAAGGGCGAACATTTTCCCCCACAGGCCGATTTTGTCTATTTACGACCTTAACCTGGATCATAAGACATATTCGTGCCAAAATTCAGGACGCTAGTTCTTTTATTTTGGACTGCATCGTGCCATATACAGACAGACGGACACTCACAGAATGTCTTAGAATCGATCATGGATCAATAATATATATGGTTAATGGGGTCCCCGACCGATACTTCGATGCGTTACAAACGGAATGACAAAGTGAGTTTACCCCCATACTGTGGTTAGAGGGCACAAAAATTATGGTACTCGCACTTTTTGATTACAGCTGGCTCGGACCAGCAGTTCTCCTTTGTGTTCTTTGTACTCACATTTAAGGGAGGTTTTTTATTGTTGGATTGTTTCTGAAGGTTCTGTAACACTCAAAAAGAACATTAGAGTCTATAAAAAACCCCTGGGAACATTGACATACAAAATTTGTATTTTCCCTATTTTCCAAATAAACTGGAAAGTTGCCTTCTTTTCTGCAATTGTTTGAGTCTGGAAAATATTGCGGTTCAAAACATATTAAAAGTTACATGTTTATTAGAGACGTCCGAAGTAAATCCGGATCTTAATCCCACCGATTGTTTGGATACGTCTGCAAATAATATGCTGCTACACAAGCAAGTGGGACTTGAAGTCAATTCTGGTTCTATCTTCCTCAAAGATATCCCTACCATTGCATTGTTTACCAATAGGTAAACACTGGCCGCAATGAAAGTAGTTGACAGTATGAGATGTAAAGTCTTTTATTCAGTGCGTACTCTGCAAACACGATCTGCCCTTTATTGCGTCTAGCCTTTTAATGGGATGGGAAAGGCACAGGGACATTCCAGAGAACTGCAAAGCCAATTGACTTGCAAGACCTTACAGCTCCTCCAAAATTGCAATGTGTTGGAATTAGGGAAGCAGTTGAGTTTCCTGATGACTGCAGTACTTTTGAAATAGAAATTTGTGCTGTCAAAATGGCTTCGAAACAAGAACTCCAAAGAAATGAAAAGGAGTAAAGGAGGCGTGATAAGCTGTGGCGATTTAGAGAAACGTCAAAAGATGAAAAGTATTCAAAATTGTGTTCAACTACAAAAATTCCTCAGCTACTCTGATAAAACGTGTTAGTCCTCGTCGCGAGTTGTTTTATTTGGTCGACATTCAAAACCATTTTAAAGTTCTCGATGACATGTCTGCTCAATATGTGCAGGTTGGTTCTGGCCAAAGGGGGACAGTGGCGTGCTTTGGTCAAAGTAGGACAGTGGCAAATAATAGGTTTGGCCGTTTCCTCAGCGTTAGGTTCATCGCACCTCCTACAGCTGTCATCTGAAATAAATCCCTTTTTCTTTTTATGATAACCCATAAAGCAGTGTTCGCTGATCATTCCAGTAAGTGTATGACAGTTCTATCTGGTAATTGAGAGTAAAATTGGTATTCTTCAAATTGTAGTATGACCACAATCTTCTATTTATGGTACTTGTTGCTAGATCTCTCCTCTCTTTCACCGCAATGTGTTTAGAATATCACGTAGCGATCTTAAGTGTTGGATTGGTGGATCGATATGTACAGAAATACCAATACCATCATCACCTTGTTTCGCGAGATTCTCCATGTTTTGAGATCCTCCTGTCATGTTCCTGATGATAGAAAGACAGTGAAGCCTATTATTTGCCAGTTCAATCTCATTCTTTAAAATGGAGTCAGACGTTTCGAGATGTAGCAGGTATATCTGGGCTTGGAAATAAGACTTCTGGAACCTTGATGTCATCCCGTCGAAATGATACTGACAAAAGGGTTATATAGGTATGAAGTGATTAGGCTAGAGATCTTAAGTAGTCAATGTGGGGCATTTGCTCCTCCAGTTAAACTTAAACTAAGACCAATTCTTCTCTTAACTAAACTCACTGTAACTAAAAGACAGTAACTTCAAATAGTTCGTACAAATCAAATGATAAATTCAATATACCCGCATTTTATAACGAAGAACATTAAAAAAAAAAATTGCAAATACCCAAAGTTTGTATTGAGTAACAATTTCTTTGGTTTGAGTACGTAAGCAACAAGGATTCAAAAGCAACACTATATTTTGTATGCATCAACATATACTCGAACATGTATGTTTGCTCGTCCTTTTGCATGTTTGTGTAGCTTACAGTGCAAGAGTTATATCTGGCGCCCTTTAGGCCAACATTGACACCGTGTTCTGTGGCTATATGGTTGACTAGTTACTGCATTGATGGTTGCTTTTTTTTATAGTTCTTCTAGGGGTTTTTTTTATTGTCATTCTTGTTGAATATATACACGTTTTGGATGCTACCATTAGGTCAACTAACAATAAACCTTGTTGGGTGTAAATCTGCGATGTAAGTATCTGCTGTTTTGTAGTACTAACAACCACTATTACTACACACGACATAGCTTTTTATACCCTACACCACTCTGTGGTACAAGGTATAATGAGTTTGTGCTGGTGTTTGTTACTACACGAAATATTGGTCCAAGATCCACCTTCAAGTATGCCGATCAAATCGGAATTACTTTTTGAGAGATGTCCGTCCGTCGGTGTGTCCATGTTAATATTGTGATCATGACACAGGTCGCGAAGGCCTATGGAAATTAGAAAAAACGGTCCATGGCAATATCTATGGAGTATGAACAAGGTGAAACTAATATTGGTACCAGTTCACATATGTTTAAAGGGAACGAGAGATTGGACGAGTTTGCGAAACAAGGTGCTGATGGTATGGGTATTTCTGCACATATGGATCCACCAGTTTAGCACTTCAGATCGCTACGCGATAATCAAAACACTTCAATGGCTTTCATTAAGTGGAGAGAACAACAAGTACGATCAGTAGAAGATTATGACCACAATCTTCAATCTACAATCTAAAAAAGACTAAAGAAAACTCTCACTTACCAGATGTGAAGAGAACAACAAGTACGATCAGTAGAAGACTGTGGTCATGCTACAATCTAAAGAAAACTAACTATTTACTCTCACTTACCAGATGGAACTGTCGTACACACACTGGAGTGATCATAGAGTGATCATAGAAAGAAAATGGGACTTATTTCCGATGCCAGCTGTAAGAGTTTAGATGAACCTAACACTGGGGAAGTGGCCAAACATACTCTTTGCCACTGTCCTGCTTTGGTTAGAACCCGCCTGCACATATTGGGCAAACATGTCTTCGGGAGCTTGGAAACGGTTTCGAATGTCGACCTAAGGGAAATAATACAATTCGCGCTGAGTGTTTCATCGGTGTTTTAATGCCGTTGCTACACCATGGCTGCTGTTGTTTTCCTCACTTCCTGATTGTCGGGCTGGATTTTTTCAAATGCATTTTTAAGTGAGTTCTCAAGTAGTCCTTTATATTATCTATTTCCCTCCTGTTCCATGTATTTGATTCGCGTATACTTTCTTTCAAAGCTTCCCAGTTTATGCTCTTATAAACAAAAGCTAGATCCAATCGTTCCATGTTTGAACTTAAGACTCATATTCCGGTAACCACTGGTGTAGGTTAATTATATTGTCAGTCTTGACCGACTTCAATTTTCTCTCGTGTTTTTTTTTGTTGATAGTGTGTATGAAGGCCAATGTTGGTATTGATAGTATACATGTGTATATGAATTCCTTTAGGAGATTTAATGTATTTACTAATGGTCATTTTTACTAGATGGCTATTTCACCTTCTGTCCAGTGGAAAATTACAATATTTACTAAATACAGGTACATTTATAGTCAACCATACTAATATTTTACTATTCCTATCAACTAATCTACAATCTACACAAGAGATGACGGGTATATGTGAGTGTGAGAGAGTGTGTTAACCAAAATACGGGTTGGGCCATTAAAAAAAATAAAATTCTTATCTTCTTTTGTGATTGCTAAAACTACAAAACGTGTGTCCTTGTTTTAAGACCATCTGTTATAAAGCCATATAAAGTTATATATACTGTACTACACATGTAACTTGAGTGACGATTTAGTTATGAGTAAAAAAGAATAACACTGAATAAATCTTAATGTATTTAGACCCCGGAACTCGAATCTGCCATAAAAAACTATCGTTGGGCATTTCTGTAATCTTACAAGGAATGTCCCCAAAGGGACCATTCCAGATTTCTTTGAAATTTATACACCAGATAGAGAAAAAAATCCAAATCGAATATTTATGTATTTTGACCTCCTGAACTTGATTCCGCCCTCAGAATGGAATTCTATAGCTGGGTTTTCTTGTAATCTTACAAGGTGAAACCTCCTGATTTCTTTAAAATTTATACACAAGATATTGAAAATATATCTAAGATCGTCCTGTCTAAGCGAAATCGAGTATAAAAACTCGATTTAGATTTTTTTGTCTATCTTGGGCATAAATTTCAAAGAAATCTGGAATGGTTACTTTGGGGTCCTTCCCTGTAAGGTTACAGGAAGACCCAAAGATTGATTTTTTGGATGTCAGATTCGAAATACATTAAGATTTGTTGATCTGGTTTTTGGATCAGAAGTTTTTTGATTTTTTTTTTGCGGCCTTTATTGTTAGCTCATTTGCCGACGGACTTTTTACGAAAAGTTTTTTTAGCCAATCAGATTTTAATCTGATAAAACGTTGAAACGTATGAAAATTGTAAACTGTGGCTTTGGTTTATGCATCTCTTTTTTTCGAATTTAAAGTTGTTTGTGCTGAAAATTTTTTTGTTAAATGAATTTCCAAAATTTGATTGTTGGCATTAGTAACATCGATTGCCTGCATTTGTGTTGATTTTGTTTTCCAGACGAATTTTTATTGTCCGAGTTGTTGTTTTTGATTAATCCTTTAAGGCATTAACGATGATTGCTTAATTTCATTTTGTTAAATTGGTGTTCCTTATGACAGGGAAGGCGAAGGCCAAATATGAAATATTTTCAGTAGTTTCGATAGTTTTTTTCTCATATGAAGTTTATGTCGAAAGCATTTTAATTTTGATATCCTGTTTTCTCTTGGCTTACATTGGAGGTTTTGTGAAAAATATTTTCGTAGTGTAAGACACGTCAACTTAAGACACGTCATTGTGATAGAAGTCCAGTTTTAAACTAGGGTATTGTAAAGTGAATATGATTGCAAGTTTATGTGTTACCTTACAACTGTCTAAGGAACTGGAATACTGGAGCTCTTGATTTAAAATCTTTATTCGACTGCTTTCAGAGTAGAGCATTGTTGCTGATGGGGAATGACTAACAATAAGTATCAAATTCCATTAAATTGTTTTTTGAGTGTGGGTTGTGTTACCATATTGTACCGGTATTAGCACGGAAAAAGGTTTGCGAAATATGTAACCTCATCGCTGAAGTTTGTTTATTTAGCCGCATTACACGTCTCTCTAGCATTACTTGTGAAATAAGTAACCGCATCGCTGAAGTTCGTGTATTACACGTCTCTCTTTTCCTGCCACTTATAACATTTACAGATTCAAGTCTTAAAATCAAACGAAGTCCGAAATAAATTCGATCATAATCCCCATGTGATTATAAATTATTTGGACATAGGTTAGGTTAGGGTGGCGATGCTAGATGGGCACTCCGCATAGACCAATTGGTCCATAGCGATACCACAAAACTTTTTCCGCTTATCGATGTGAACTAAATACATTGACCTTCATTGCGAATTGTTTCAAGCTCTTCAGGTCTATCCTCGTAATTTCCTCCAAAGTCTCGAACTGTGAACTTCCTATAATTAATAGTCGAGTTCGTGCCAAAGCCGGGCAGTGACACAGGATGTGTTCAATGGTCTCCTCGACGTCTGGTGTCTCGCACCTTTTACAGCTTGCGTCCGTAATAAGATTAATGTTCTTGGCATGTTTTCCGACAAGACAGTGTCCCGTTATTAAACCTGTCAACATACGACATTCTATTCTCGTAAGTGTAAGTAAGAATTTAGTTCTTCCTAAATCATAGCGTGGCCATACAATTCTGCTTATACGACTTGTCCCAATTTCCTCCCATCTTCTATTTGCCTTGGCGACAGTAAGGGTATTTCGTTTTAGTTTGTAATGCTGGAGTGGCGGTGAAAGCAATATGGTGGTACCTATGCCATCTGCTCCAAGTTTCGCGAGTTCATCTGCTTTCTCATTTCCTTCTATTCCTTCGTGCCCTGGTACCCATTATAAGGTAACTTCATTATTTAAGCAAAGTTGTTTTAAATTCTCGTAACACTTTAAAACTGTTTTCAATTTAATTTGGTAGCTCAAGAGTGCCTTTAGAGCAGCTTGACTATCCACGTTATTTGGACATAATTGCAATAAAAAGCGGACACAATCCACAGATTTATGGGGGTAATTTAATTTCCCAATTTATGGGCAGTGGGTATCAGGTTGGTTGGTTCTCTTAGTGTTGCCTATGCTATTGCATGTAAAAACTCTCTTAAACATTAAGAGAACCAATTTATATAAAGTGACATATTGTTTTGGGGGGCTATCAAAATCTCTGATATTATTCTTTACTCTATGTTTATGGGTATACATTATACCAGACCTCTGTGCGATCCATCCTCTCTGGAAAATAAAGCTTTTTTTGTGCATCGACCTTTACTGACAATGCTCTTATAGAACTAGAGATATTAACTGCAGTTTTCTTTTTTTTGTCTAAAAAGTTTTTTTGCGTTGCCGGCCTTTGGTTGGTCTTAGGGATTACAAATTAAACCCACCCTCTTCACAATATAAAGCTTTTTTGGGTAACAGGCATATCACGTGACTTTTTCAGTCATAATCTCCATAAAAAGGCTAATAATCCCCATGGTTATTATGACCGTTTTGAATGCAGTCATAGTCCCCATTATGAATATGTGAGTTATAAACGCGATCTGTTCGGTCATAATTCCTATTTCCGTTATGGGGATAATGCCCGTGGGGGCTTTGTTCAGACACTGGCAATTTAATCTTACCGAAAACTGGTAACATTAACTCTTTGCAGCGAACTCGACCAAAGGGTCTTTGGGAACCAGATATACGACCATTAGCCCGTAGGCTAGCAAGCTACCAACTAGCAAACAAACATATGGTCAAATATTAACACATACTTCACATCCATCTCCTTCCTATACCTATATTTCCTAATCTTAACACTATGCACGCGCTTTTGATTAATTAAGAAATCAGTAACAGAACAAAAAAATGACGCCCAAGTGGGGGCCAAAACCATATCGCATTGCGGAAGCACTAAAACCACCGCCGTGGAAGAAGGGTACGGTATATGCTCCGAATACAACGCAGGTTTTTTTATTGTATATTCATTTGTTGCATCATCCGATTTTTATAAATTTTATAAATAAAGAATTTTTTTACTTTTAAACAATTAAATACGGAAAAATTTACTAATAAAACTTTACAATAAATGCGGAAGCACGGAAACAACCGCCAACAAGGAAGTTTCGGGAAACATTCTTGATAGCTAACAAAGGAATTTAACAACTTATCAAAAAACGTTGAGTACCGACCGTGTATAACTGAAATTTAAGCATCATTTGGCTAAGGGACGAGGCCTATTGAAATCGGAAAGAATTGGTCCATGTTTAGACCTAGCTCCCATATAAAGGTACACTTTAGTTTTGCCTCAAATAACTCTAATAACCCTATTACTATAGATATTCTTTCAAAATTCAATAATCACCAAATTTGATGAAAATAGAAAAGAACTTGATTAAAATTTTGTTTGTGTGTGTTTAACGCGTACTATATTTACCTACTCAAATCTACTTATAACCGAACCATTTTTGGAATTAGGCCCCATATGAAAATTTTGCCCGAAAGCATTTTCTCTAAAATTTTGTTTGTGAGTGTTTTTTACACTTGTTAATGACTTGCCAATCGGTCCATGTTTGAACTTGGACCTATTTTCCGGGAAACACTGGTGTAAGGTACTTTTTATATGGTCGGTCATAACCGACTGTAATTTTCTTTCTAGTTTTTTTTTATTAAGAAGGATGTGTTTGCACGGTTATTGGATATTTTGGTTAGGTTGGGTTAGAGATTGTGAAGTCAAAGACTTCTAACATAGGAGGCCCATAGCGAAACCACAAAAATTTCTCAGCGACGCTGATAGGACGCGTTATTCCCAAACTCAAAACCGTTTCCAAGCTCTCGAAAATATGTTTTTCAAAATATGTGCAGGCGGGCTCTGGCCGCTTTCCTCAGTGTTTGGTTCATAGTACCTCCTAAAGCTGGAATCGGAAAAAAGTCAAATTTTTTTTCTATGGTAACCTATAAGGCAGTGTCCGGTGATCACTCCAGTGATTGTACGGCAGTTCCATCTAGTAAGTAAGAGTAAATAGTAAGTTTTCTTCAGATTGTTGAAAGACCACAATGTTCTGCTGATCATACTTGTTGTTACCTCTCTTCACATTCTGTTAGCCATTGCGGTGTTAAGATAGCCGCCTTCCAAAACCGTTTTTGCAGACATGTCTGCCCAATATGTGCAGGCGGGCTCTGGCCAAAGCAGGACAGCGTCAAAGAATATATTCGAACGTTTTCTCAGTGTTTGGTTTATCGCACCTCCTAAAGTTGGCATCGGAAATAAGTCCCATTTTCTTTCTATGGTAACCTATAAGGCAGTGGCCGATGATTACTCCAGTGAGTGTACAGAAGTTCCATCTGAAAAGTGAGAGTAATTAGTTAGATTTCTTCAGATTGTATCATGACCACGATCTTGTGCTGATCGTACTTATTGTTAGCTCTCTCCACTTTCTGTTAGCCATTGCGGTAGTTAGATCGTCGCGTAGCGATCTGAAGTGCTGGATTGGTGAATCAATATGTACAGAAATACCATCAGCATCTTGGATATTTGAATATTAATAAAAGCTAAGCGAAATCAGTATCAGTCGATGTACTTCATGGACTTTTTGTGAATGAAACTGGGTTGTGAAAAAGTTATCTTCGCCCCTGAATACTTGTACTTAATATCTTTTTAAGCTGTTTTTGCTAGCCTTTATTTCGACACCCTCTCTTTTAATCGATATTGACCGCTTTAGATCTCCCATGTGCAAATTGAGTTAATCCACAAATTTTTGTTTTATTATACAAATATTGTTGCAACGTGGGTGTTTGAATAAATAAATTCCAAAATAACAAAAGAAATCCATAATATTTTATAATCACCTTTTACAAATCTTTTCAATATCATGTGGCGAGCACTTGATATTATCTATCTATCTAAGAATTTATCTAACAATATAGTTGCATGACATTTCAAGTGTTTAATTTTTATTTCTTTTCAACTACTTCACTTTACTTGGCCATTCTCATTCTTATCATCATCATCATCTTCATTCTACTTATTGCATTGTGCCAAAGTGTTTATATTAGTGATGGGCACATGAGCAGATTAGAGCATATTACGAGTGATCACGCGTAAGTGTGACTGAATTGAATTTAACTTACGTGATAGTGAGTGGACAAAAAATTGCGAGAATGAGTGTGCGGGAGAAAGATTTTTGCGTGAGTGAGATTTTGCGTGAGTACCAAAAAAAGAACAAATAAATTTTAAAATTTGGATTCATTTAAGATTTCGTCGTATGTAAAATTCCGCTTTAAATTTTGCTGTTTTTAAATTTTTTTTCGTGAGTGTGAGTGAAGCTTGCATGAGTTGTATTAAATTTACTCATGTGATTGTGAGTGAGTGTGAGTAGAAAAAATATGTTCGTGAGTGAGTGTGCGTGATTCAAAAATTCCTGTCGTGAGCGTGAGTATGGGTCAAAAATCACTCACGCGCACATATCTAGTTCATATACAACAACAAGAAAAATGTTAGCCAAATCCAAACATGATGATGTTGTTGTTGTTGCTGGTATTGCCCATGTGCGTGCTCCAGATCAAGTAGTGCAATGAAAATGCTAAAGACCGCGGGAATTATGCTTGAGTGGATACGTGCGTGTGATGTATAAACAAATATTACTGCAACACACTACCACCATGTACTTTGCTGGCTTTCTTTGGTGGTACTCGTCGTCGTGTCTTGCAACTTTATATGAATTTTTTTTTTTGGTTTTCCCTTAAAAATTTTTTTTTCGTAGTACGTACTTCAAATGGTAACATGCTGTTTACAATTTAAACAAGCAGAAGAAGACGTGGAAGAAGAAAGAATTCCTCACACACATAAAAACGACCCATAAACACGGGAGCTTTTTGAAGTTGTGCCAGACAGTTTGGCGTCTACCGTAACACACACACTACATACAGCCACAAATGCACAAGATATGTTTGTATGTAAATGGAAAAACTAGTCGTTTTTGCTATGGAAAACTTTTTAGAACAACAGTAAAATTAATTGCAGGTTTACCTAGATATGACATACATTTGTCACATTTTCAATTTTGTGTTTTTTTCTTGATTTTCACACCGGGTTTTTTTTTAGAAATTTGGCATGAGTTGTTAGTTGTTTTACGATAAAATTTTGTATGCATGTTGTTTGAAAAAAATTAATTTTCCTTGAAAATGCATTTTTTTGCAATAACACCAACAAATCAAAAGCAACATATTATTGGCAACATTTAGAAAAACGTCAAACGATGGAGGTATTTTTTATTTACGATATAATAATACTTAAGGGATGTCCTAATAATGTAGTGTATTGTGTGGGAATTTAAAAATAGACTATGGGGAGGATAAAAGAGGATACTGTTTGTGGACATAACCTTAACCCAAGGCTATAAGCTTAAATATGAGCTCATCCTGCCAAACACAATCGAAGGCCTTTGAAATATCTAGTGCAGTCACCACTTTTCCCAAAATTTTAAACGACCTACTGCGACGTTCTGAAAGAAACGTCAATATGTCTTCCGTAAAACAATTTTTACAAAAACCATACTTCCGATCAATAAAAACCATGTTAGTTTTCAGATATTTCTTTTTTTACTTAAACCAATACTCAGGAGATGCCCCTAAACACCCCTTCTTTAAGCAAGTTTAGGTTGTGTTTAAATGGTGACAAAATCGGCTAATGGAATTTCACTCCTGTTTATTTTGAACTTTAAAAATCGTTAATACGAAAATCCTAGCTGATCCTGTTTTCGGGTTATTGCTAAATGATTGTGAAATATCCAACTATCTCTTATAGATTTTGCTCTCCTGAATCCAAATCTGCCATCTAATTTTTTATCACTTACCGTTTTAGAGATATTCGCTGTTAAAAAGTCAAAAACCAATGATTTTGCACTTTGAAGGTCCACTGTTATGTTGCTTCCAACAAGTAAGACTTGATTTCATATAAAGTAGACCTCCTGATTCCTAAACTGCAGTCTAAATTTTCTAGCATGTTCCGTTTTCGAGATATTTACGTCGGAGATTTTCGCTTGGAAAAATTTTCAAACGCGAATAACTCACAAGCGGAATATGCCTGAAAAATTTTGATTGCAATTTAGAAATCGGGAGGTCCCTTTTATATAAAATAAAGTCCTAATTTTGGAAGAATCTATAACAGTGGTCCACCAAAAATGCGAAATTATTGTTATTTTTTGACTTTTTGACAGCGAATATCTCAAAAACGGTACGTGCTAGAAAAAAATGTATGGCAGATTTGGACTGGGATGTTTTTGTTGTAGAACAGTGTAAATATTTAGCAATAACTCGAAAACAGGATCAGCCAGGATTTTTAAAGTTCAAAATAAAGAGGAGCGAAATGGCAGTAGCCGATTTTGTCACCATTTTAACACAACCTAAACTTGCTTGAAGAGGGGTGTGCCTACTTATGCTCTGCTTTGTATTGATCAGGAAAATAAGGTACAGTTAAATTTTTTTTCAAAAAGAACCCAACCACTACAATTAGTGATTGTGAACATAGCACAGTACATTATCGTAGAGTTTGTGTTCGTTGACTCACATGCATAACGTTCTGTATTCTGTTTGTGTACTCGGAAACAATCACTAAAAAACTTTATAGTGAATGTGTTCTTGGATAACGTACGGTCGCGCCATAGTTCAGTACAGAACACTAACGTAGCGTACGTTAGAGTTTTTTTTCGAACCCTGCTATATGGAATCCAATTCAGTTCTTTTCGATCGTCAGTATTGCTTTCGTAGATGTGGTTCTACGGGAGATCTGTAAGGAGTCGATCCATATACAAGTTTGGTGATTTTTGATCATGTGTGACATGGCGCACTCGTATCGAAACTTGTTACATTTGGTGTCGGTGATGACTTCTCTGGATTTATAGCAAGCTTTGTTGGAAACCGCACTAGACGTCTTATTTTCGATGAGGATTCATCCGACGAGTTTCAGCTTAATTCAGTTGTACCTCAAGGTTCCGTTCTTTCTCCTACTCTTTTCTTTACGACCTTCTTGGCTAAACTTTTAATCCTATATATTCCCATGATAATATCAATGGAAGAGTGTCACACAACCCACATTCCAACGATACTCCAATGAATCAGTAGAGTTGGATACACTACTGTCATTGATATGCTTCACAACCCTCCCCTGAACACGGAACAGAAGCTTCGGAATAGACAGTAAAGCACCTGCCAATATTTGAGAGTTGTATTCTATAAATATATATAAATAGAACGGAGATCGGATGGAGAGAAGTAAGGTTTCACCGTTTCAGAAAACCAAGGCACTTGATTTCCGCTTTCGACTCTTGTAACACGTATTTATTCAAACGGTCTTCACACAGTATTTTCATGACCAGAATATCAAGAGTATCCGATTCTTCAATACCTATACCATCCATAGCTACAGATGACGATTCCACAGCCCGTCTGTAGATTAACATTGGGTCCTGAGTGCATTAAGATCGACCATATTTGCTCGATCACACTCGGAGATCTTAGTTAAGTGTGTTATTTATGTTTTGCTGCATGACCCACTTTCTCTAAAGAAAAATGTTGCTGTCATCTGCAGAAGATTTGATAGGATTGAAGGCCATTAATAAAAATGAGGAATATAGTAGAAGAAAGAACAGAACCTTGCGGTTCCTCCTGAATTTATATAAAACTCGTTTGGATTAGACCCCATTAAAATCGAGAGAAGTCATTACCGACACCAAAAGCAACAATGGTAGCTTTGGAAATATCTAGAGCAACCACTTTACTCTCACCAAAATGATGAGAGAGATATATGATTTCCTTTAACTCCTACTGGAGCATATTGCGATTGGGCGATAATTTGCAGGGTTGTTGGCCGCATCCTTTTTTAAGGGTTGGCTGGACATTGCCCACGATAGAATATGGGGGAAGATTTTCGTACGATAGGAAGAGTTATGACGATGGACGTGCTAACGTAAAAGAGCTCTGTTCCAGCACCAGTTCTGATATGCTATCCGGCCCCTGTGAGTTGTTTACGTCGGGATCCGCAAGAACCCTTGTGACTGCTTGTGCCTGAAAGAAAATCGAAGGTATAGTGTTTCGTGAACAGGCAAAAAAGAATTTCTTGCTAAGAGTTCGGCGAAGAGGTTGACCTTATCAACTGGTTTGGTGAATAATTGATAATCCTTTAAGAATGTTGGAATAGTAGAACGAGCATTATTCTTTACTTTTTTAACCAAAGACGAAAGTCTTGCTGCCCTGAGAAGCAGAAAGAACTTTCGCCGTTCTTATAGAACATTTTTGCGTCTACTTTGGCACAATCGGTTCTCGCCTCTTTGCGATGCATATCAGTAACGACTTTTTATTCGAACGCCCATAATTGAACGTTTCCTCTGTGGATCTGACGGCATTTTTGCATGTCTGATTAAACCTACACTTGTGTCCTGATTTAACCGAAATTTATCATTTCTAAAATCATTATACTTACTATTATTTCAGCATCGACGTTGTTGTCGAGAACACAAAGTTTCCAGAGGGTTGGAATAGAAGAAATAGCATTATTCTTTACTCTTTTAACGAACGACGAAAGTCTTGCTGCCTGAAAGAGCAGAAAGAACTATCGAATGTAGACTTTGTTCGTATAGAACCTTTTGGAGTCTTACTACTTTGCCACACTCGGTTTTTTCGAGGTTTTACTTACCGAATCTCAAAAGCCAACCAAGCATTTGGTACCCTCTGATCAGCATGAAAACACTTTACAAGTGTTTGTTAATCGATCTCTTCGACGTATTCTTAAGGTTTTCCGGCCTTACACCAAATCGAATAATGAACTTTGGAGACAAACAAATCAGCGGCCAATCCATATTGACATCCTAAATCGTAAATGGCGCTGGATTGTTCATACGCTGCGTAGGCCTCCAGATGACACAGCTGAAATCGCCATTGACTGGAACCCACAGGGTAGACCAAGAAGAATAGGCAGACCATCCCACTCCTAACGTCGACAACTAAACATCGAAGTAAGACGTATCGATCTTAGCTGGGGAGAGATAAAACGAATCGCAACAAATATAGTAATTATTAGGGAATCGGAGTCTTTTGATGTTCTTGGTATGAAAATTCAGTATGACATCCGTTGAAACAGACACATTTTTGAGGTGTCGAAAAAAGCATTTAAGTGATTATTTTTTTTTACTCCATCTGACCTACTGATACCACATATATCCGGACTAAAGGGCTCGTTACTCAACTGGTAATGCAACAAAAGTAGCAGTAACAAATCAGCTGTTTGTTTTTAGCATATAGCAAAGTATCAAGTTACGTGAAAATCTAATGCATTTTGATTGTCACGTAAGAAAAAACTAACGAGTACTTGTTACTAAAAAAGTAGCAAAAGTTTTTGGCCATTTGTCAAACAGGCTTTTGTCAGAAGTTTTTGCTAGGACTCTTTTTTGCCTGCGAGCACTAACCCACTGCCTGGTATCATTGGAGTAACATGTTTTGTGTCCAACAAGTTCTTTAGAACACGATTGGTCAGAAAGCTTCTCGCCCAGCGTAATATGAAGAAATTTCTGCGAACCGATGGTATCTCAGCACGTGTCTTACAGAAGTGTTCGAGATATAGCCAGTTCAAGATCTAGCCAGTTCAGGAAAATTGTAGAGTCTCGAACCCGGATAATAATTACCTAATTATCTATGCATGTTCTTGAAGGGCATGGTGAACTTCCATTTTATCGACAATTGTTATCTAGTCTTATCAGCTTAAATCTATAATGTAATTGATTTAAAAGCTCACATTTTTTCCGAACAAATTTTAACCAAAGTTGCCTAAATAAAATGACAGATCATCAAGTAAAACTCTAATAACAAATTTAACAAGAAAAGTCCAAGAATATCTGTTTTGAAATCCTCTTTAATATACCAAACAAATTAAAGAGAACAACAAAAAAATTCAAACATTTTATTAGGACTAGAATGACGTATTTGAAAAAAATTCCTCGAATAATTCGCCATAAAAATTGTTGTTTGAAATACATTTTTACGCAAAGGTGGTCCCAATTTTTACGATGTTATTTAACTAGAAAACCACGCAATCTAATCCTCTATAACCAACAAACCAACCATTCCGTTTTTATGTTTTCAAAACAACAAAAAAAATCGGGAAAAAACATCAAGAGCAATGATGATGAAGATGATGATGATGATGGCTACAACAATCTAGGAAAATACTTTCATAAATATGCATGCAATGGGTAAAGTGTTGTGCTAATCCCTAGCTCCCCTACAATTTGTGCTTGCTAACTCCATCTAACCAACCAGCTAGTCAGTCAACCATCCAGCATCCAGCACAATTTTACTTTGATTTTTTTTTTATTATTTTATTAAGGTCCCCCTCCCACAATTTGTTTATAAGCAACTTAAGCGCGTTATTTTTATTTGGTTGGTTGTTTCTTTGTTTTATTAAAAAAAAAAATAATTCCGGCAAAACAATGAAAATGTCGAATACAACTACAACTGCGAAGATGATGCTGTGATGGGGATGTACTGAAGAAAAAGTCTTATCATAATGATGTGAAAAAGACACCTCGGGCAAAGTCGGCGCTACGAAATAGTGCGTCTATCAGTGCTTATTTCACTGCATCTTAAAGGCGCTGTATTAGTCCTACCAAAAAGTGCTCTAAACTGGGACATGGCCCATGAGAATTATGCATCCATTCCGTTGCATTGGGAAGCGCTACTTGCAGCCTTCCAAAAGCTACTTCCAGTTTAGCAAAATTTTGGCTGGGTAGTTACAGAAATATGATTTTTTTTAGGAATTTTCGTTGATTATTATCATCATATTTTATGACACATTTCATAATATTTGATGACAATATTATCAAAATCGATCAGATCAGTTTGGATGAAATCTTTCATTGTATTTCGAGTTTACTTATTTTTTTTTATTTCGTCGGTTTTTAAGTCTGCTTTTTTTCAGTGTATAAATGATGTGCTCTTGATTTAAAATGTGTTTGCTATTTCTGCATTTTCCATATTGCTGCTGGTTCTGCTACTGCTGCTGTTCGGTATTCCCTGTCTTTATTTTTCAGTATGTTGTACGTAATTTTGTTGTTTGTAGATGTTGTGGCATCTCGTTAAGTTGTTGTGATCATTTGTTTGTTATTGAAGGCGAAATTTGCATCTTGATGAGATTTGTTTAGTTTTCCTATTGTGGTTTTTTAAACAGAGTCTTAAAAGAATTCATTATTTAATTCGGTTTTTAATTTTTTTTTTGAAATCAAAAAACATTTTAAGCGAAGCCTCGATGCTACGGTGTTGATAGATTGATCTTAGTTAGTAATTGTTTATATATAAAACCGTTAAGCCGCATTCACAATGTTGAAGTACTCCAATCTGTGGAAAATTTTATATCTTACCCTTTTGCACTTTCATATTTTTGAATTTGACTATCCTTTTTCAATCCACTCCAGAGTCAAACATGTTCTACTCTGGAGTTTCCAATCTGAGTTAACAGAGCTATGTTAACTGTTAACAGAGAAAAAATACACCTCTGAAAGTGGCAATTCTTAAAATGTCATTAAGAAAAAAATAAAAAACAAAACAAATATGAAGAATTTTCATGATATTTGGAAAAAAATATTCAAAAACTTTAAAATTTAAATTACTGAATAAAGTACACAACATTTAATGACAAAATTTAGTGAAACTGTGAAACAGGTAAGTAAAATGACAAATACTATGTGACAGAACTCCACTCTACATTTTGAACAGTTAACATTTCAATCTGTGATTGAGAGTAGATTGACTCCGACATTGTGAACGTAGCTTTAAACATTAGCCCGACAGTGCCTCAACTACAAATAAAACAAGTAAGAAAATTACAGTCGGTCAATACCGGCCATATAATACCTTACATCAGCGTTTTCCCGAAAATGGGTATCAAGTCCAAACATGGACCGATTAGATGTATATTTGGTAAGGTCGTTTACTAGTGTAGAAAATACACTGGTATTTGTGACCGATTTAACTAAATATCGTGCGAAATTTTTTAAGGGGAATAAAATCAAGAATGATCTGATTATAATCAAATTTAATTCGGGTACCAAAGTACTCGTTAAACATCTGCCATCAAAATTTTAGTAAAATTTCTTCCGTTTTCAAAAATTTTGAGAAATTACATGAATATCAGGAGGTGGTTTGTATTGGGACTGTCAGTAAAAATTGTCCGATCCCGTTGAAATTTAAAATGATGATTATTGAATAAAAAATATATTTACCTGTCAAATTTCGAAAGGATACATAATTTTTTACTCTTACAGGCGCGGATCCAGCTCTTTGGGGGGAAGGGGGGACATTTTTTTTTACACAAAAAAATTTTTTTTAATCAAAATGATTTTGAGACATTTTTATTCCAAGAAAGTTTCCTGATTTCAAAATTTTTTGAGATTTTATCCCAACAGACAAATTCTGAGGCTTTGAGCTATTTTGCTACAGAAAAGCATTAAGAATTTATAAAACACACATCGAAAATTCTCAGAATCTAAGGCGATTTTCCCAAAAAAAAATCCAATTTCTTTTAAAAAATTCTCAGATTTAGTGACTATTTTCCCTAAAAAATCTCTAAGATTCTGAAATATTTTTTCTATCCTATTTTTCCACCGAAACGTTCTTTCTACACAAAAATGTTCAGGTTTTGAAAAACTTCAAACTAGAAAGTATCTGAGATTAGAAAAGTTAAATACTTTAATGCCTTTAAAAATTTGTCGACTCAATTTCCTAGATTCTGAGACATTTTTCTAAAGAAAAATTAAATGTTTCTGAGAAACTTTTCCTCAAAAAAAATTTAAGATTCGCAAGCATTTTCTGAGTCATATTTCCTACTGAAAAGTCTGAGAATCTAAGAAATTATTCCTACACCTAGAAAAGTTTTACAGTAACTATTTACCACAGTACATGAGTAGTAGTATCACAGAGTTGCATCTGATGGGTGTAAGTATTAGTGACAGCACACGGTGTAACTTTTGACGTTTCATACAAAACGTAAACAAACATCATAAATACATGCACAAAAGCTCACACGTACAGGCACACATATACTAGGCAGCGATGATCATTCTGTACTAAAAACCATACCACCATATTGGAAAGTACGCAATTAGCACCAGTGTTTGCATACTAGTCTGTACTGTGCTATTTACAGTTATTCAAAAAGTTTTTGGTTAAAGTTGTTTTAAACGTTTTATCGTTTGTTTTTCAAAAAAACTAAAATATTGAAAGATTTATACAGTTATTAAAACAATGAACTACAAAATTTACGGAAAAATATTTTTATCAGTTAAATTATTTGTGACTGATTATACCGTATTATTTTACAGAAGTACGGTTTTTGTAGTTTGTTATTCAAAAATTAAATATTTTTACTCCACAAAATAAAAAAGCTGTAAACAGTTAAAATAACTGAAATATCATTTGTTTTTACGGAATATCAAGTCATTTATTAACGTTTAAAAATAACTGAAAAAGTATGTTGTTTTAATTGAAATATAAGTAGTCCGTTTTTTATAAGGAAAAACGATTGTTTTAAATGTTTTTTCAGTTGAATTTACTTACAAATATTTTGAGTGTACAAAAAAATCTTGGATTCTGAAACATCCTACAGAACAGGTCTCATCTTCTGAGATATTTTTCCTATAGAAAAAGTCTCAGAATCTGAGTCTCAGACATTTTCTTACAAAAAAGGATTCTGAAACATTTTTCAAAAGAAAAAATCTTAGAATTTAACTTAATTTCTTAGATTCTGGGACATTTTTTCTAAAATCTCAGATTCTGAGGCTTAGATTTTTAGACATATTTCAAATAGAAATATTCTTAGACATTATCTCAGGATCTGAGGCATTTGTTCTAAAAAAGTCATAGATTCTGAGATATTTTTTAATAAAAAAATCTCAGATTTCGAAACATTTTTTATATAAAAAAGTCCCAGATTCTGTATAATTTGGCTATACAAAAATTTTTAGATTCTTGGGCCTTTTTTATAGAAAAAATTTTCACATAATTTTTTTTATTTTTCTCTTTCCTTTTTACCCATCAACTCAGATTTTTCCGAAAGAAGAAAATTATCTCATTTTCCCTATAGAAAACTCTCATATTTTTCCTTAAGAAAAACTCTCAGATTTTTCCTTTAAAAAAATTCTCTGATATTTTCCTATAGAAAAATTGTTAGATTTTTCCTATAAAAAATTCTCCGATTTTTCCTATAGACAAATTCTCAGATTTTTCACATAAAAAAAATTCTAAAAAAATTCTTTAATTTTTCTAAAAAAAAAGTTTCTAAATTTTTCGTCGAGAAAAATTCTTGTATTTTTTCTAAAATATAACACTCGAGACATTTTTCCTTAAAAAAAATTGTAAGATTACACCGCTCAACACTCATTTTCCGGTTTGAATTCTGATGATCGATTTTAGTAGACTTTGATCTCCTGATTCCAAATCTGTTCTCCAAATTTTCCCATCACGTCCAGATTTTTAGTTATTCACGGTTGAAAATGCGAAAAATTACGATTTTTGCATTATTTAAAAGCCTGCACAGCAGCCATTCAGCGGAATACAAATCTGGAATAAAGCGCAAAAGTATAATTTGTCTTTGGTCTCCAACATAGAACACAATTTTTTTCAAATTATTGCGTTTGGTTGGGTTAAACGTGCGTTTTAAAATGATACTTTTAAAATTACCATTTTTGTAAAAAAGGTAAGATAGATACCTTAGGTTTTTTTTGATATTTTTCAAAGAAAAACTAAAAAAAAAAATTATTTTACAAATTCAAGTTTTCTGTGTTATTTTTCGTATAAACCGGAAGATATCTTTAATGGGTTCAAAAGCCTATAAGAAAGAATGAACTTTTGCCTAAATTTTGTGCTCATCACAGTAAAGATTGATCATCTAGTTTTTGTTTTAGAGCCTTGTAAAAATGTTGCTTTTTCTAATTTTTTTCACAGTGTATTTTTAAAATGCATGTTTGGCCAATAATAGTACAACAACTTCAAATTTTTTTAATCATATATTTTAGATCACAGTTCAATTCTACTCTAACGCTTTATACCAGATTTTTATTCCACCCAGTGGCTGCTGTGCAGGCTTTCAAAAAAAGCAAAAATCGCGTTTTTTCGCATTTTCAACCGCGAATAATTAAAATTCTAGACGTGATGGAAAAATTTGGAGCACAGATTTGGAATCGGCGGGTCAAAATCTTTTAAAATTTTATATGAAACTTCAAACCGGAGCCAAAAACTTTCGATTTGTTGAGCGGTGTTATTTTCATAGACAAAATTTTCAGATTATTTTCTTTTTCACTTTCCTTTTTCCCTCTCCCTTTCCCGTAATTTAGGTCAAATTTTAACAGGACTTTTTAGCTTTTCTAAACTTCAATTGCACTTTCTGAATTTACTGCTGAAAAAAGTTTAACATTTTAATATTTTAATTCACACAAAGTGTGGGTGTAATTGAAACCCATGTTTAAGAGTTATTGAAACTTCATTTAAGTGATAAGTAGAATAACGAATTTTGGAGATTTCCGCTATGTTTTATCAGTAAACAAGATTATTTAAATCTTGCATTTAGTTGTTCATTCATTGAAAGTTAGTAAAGTTTGCGTGAGAAACACTTTTTTTGACCTTCAAATCATTATTCTTCAAGAATTATGAAATGCATATTTCAAAAATATTTTCACCAAAATTTTGATTTTGAGGAAGTCATTCTTTCGCCTTTCTGTTTATTTTGATGTATGTTTTAATACCCTACACTTAGTGGTATAGGACACATTATAGTTTGCCATTCGTTTTGTAACACCATGAAATATTAGACTTTATTAAGTAAATATATATTCAATTTGTCGATAATCGTCCGTCTGTCTTCCGAAAAACAAGTTAATCCTGAACACATACCACAGTACATGAGTAGTAGGTTTACAGAGTTGCATTTAATGCGTGTAAGTATTAGTGACAGCACACGGTGTAACTTTTGACGTTTCATATAAAACGTAAACAAACAACATAAATACATGCACAAAGGCTCACACGTACAGGCACACATACAGTAGGCAGCGATGATAATTCTGTACTAAAAACCATACCACCATATTGGAAAGTACGGAATTAGCACCATTGTTTGCATATTAGTCTGTACTGTGACACATACACTATATTTCTTGTAGTCTCGGTCAGATTGGTATTGCAATTCAGAGAGCTCGGTCTTGAAGTTAATCTGTATAATGCCTGGGGAAATTTTTTTTTTTTCGAAAGGGCATAAAATAATTCTAAAATAATGGTCATAAAATCTTGGTTGTTGGAAATTATGGGCTTCTATTGAAACAAAACATTCTGAAAAAGACTTGTAGAAATTTCTAAAACTTAAAACTTCGGAAATTTTTAAATTTCCTAAAATGATGGTCTCATTAACTTTTAGAACTTCCGATTTTAATGGAGTAAAAAGGGTACAAATTTAGTGCTTTTCTGGTACTTTTTCTATCTCCTGAAAACTTAAGAATGTAGGATCCTGCGAAATAAGCACTCTGAGGATAATAAAGTAAACTTCGGTGCTTTTTTATCCCCTGAAATAACGGTCATAATACTTGATTGTTGGAATATTGCATCCTCCATCAAAATAAAACATAAAAAAAAATAATAAATAAAATTGTGCTTTGGTACTTTTTCGATTTCCTAAAATAATGTTTTCATAAACTTGAAATTTTAAATCTAGGATCCTAAAGCAAAAAAAAAAAACATTTTAAAAAAAGTTTTTAAAAATTTTAAAGGTCCCTCTTTTTATGACTATTGAGCTAAAGACATCAGCATCTCAAAATTTGATCCAAAAGAAGGACATATTTAAAAGTTAAAATTTTTTGGAGTAAAACATTTACACTAAAAAAAAAATATTTACACTAGCAACCAGAGATGATAATTTTACAAAATTTTTTTGTCAATAAATTATTTTTTTATACCCTCCAACCACAGTATGGGGGTATATTTACTTTGTCATTCCGTGTGTAACGCATCGAAATATCGGTCTAGGACCCCATAAAGTATATATTATTGATCAGTGATCGGTTCTAAGACATTCTAGCGGTGTCCGTCCGTCTGTCTGTCTGTAGAGGACACGATACAGTCCAAAACAAAAGAGCTAGACTTCCAAAGTTTGGCACGAATATGTCTTATATTCCTAGGTTAGTTGAGTTCGGAATCGGACCTAGGGGAAAAAAGTTCCCCTTGCAGAACTAAACCAACCGAAAAAAAACTGCAATTTTTGCAGGGTTGTTTGTACTTTTGCTAAGCAAATTCAACATTCTTATCTCAGAAGAAGTTCAAAATTGCAAGGGGAATGTAACACTCTCACTTGTTTACAATTAAAAACTCTTTTTAGTCGAAACAGAATTTTCACCGGAATTTTTTAAAATTAAATTTAAGTGTTTAAAAATTACCAGCCAAAAATGTTTTGGCTCATAAATTAATTTTTATTCAAAATATCAAAAGTTGTGTAAGGCATTCATAAATTCGGCCATGATGATTCTAACTTTTTTTGCTTATTTAGTACGTAATAGTATTTTTTTTTTTCTGCTTCCAAATTTTATGTCTTTTTTTTTTTTGTGAACGTGTGATGTCTGTTGTGATCTGTTGTGTAGCAAGCAGCATGCATTTTTCCCTTTGAAGTTTTCGCACTTTTTTTGCCTCAAAATTTATTTCTGTTGTATTATTTTTTTTTTTATTTGTTGTTGTTAAATTGTTAAAATATTTAAACAATAATGAGTTTTTCATTAGAATTTATTTTTTATTTTACAATTTTTTTTTGTTTTTTTAGGATCATGATTTGTAGTGTTTTTTTTTTGCATGAGATATTTTGTATTGTAATGAAAAATGATTGAAGTTTTTTTTGGAGGAAAATTAAGAAGAAAAAGTATTGTTTGTTTATTGAGTATTATTAACTATGACGCAAATATTTTTAAAACAAATTTTAAACTTCAATTAAGAACAGATTGCAGTAGTAACTAAACAAATTGTTAACAACGAAATATTTGATCAACAACGTTTTTAATTGTGTCAACAATATATATTGTTAATGCGACAAAAATTCATTTAGTTTATAAAGATCAAACAAATGGGAATCTGGTAAACAAATCTTACTCGAGAACGCTGAATTTAGTATTCAGTCTGCTCGCGTTTTTGAAATATTTGAGATCAAGGAATATGAAGAGCTGTCAGTAACAATTAATTGAACAGCTGTCAGTAACAATTAAAGCCTGATATGAATCAATTAAAATTTCAATCAATAATATTCACTTTTATACTTTTGCAAAATCTTTGTTTTTTATTGTATCAATTAATTTTTAAATTTAAATCAAACAAAGTTTTTTTTTTAAATTTTTTAAATTGTCCAAACAATTTTTTAAAAAAGTGTTAAATGTTTCTTTATAGGAAAAATCTTTTTTTAAATATTTTTTAAAGCCAATTTTAAAAAAATATTTGAAAAACATTTTACAACTATTATTTATGGTTGTCAAATTTTTGTCGATATTGTATACAATATATTTTTTTTATCCAGCTAAGTTTAATTAAATTATTGACAGCTATAACTAATAACATTTCCGATATTTATATATTCTTGCACGTGTAACAAAAACCGAACAAAACATGTCAATCGATATTCAAATTATCTTTATATCCGTTATTTTAAATCATGATATGCCTAAATATACTGTGGTGGGTATAATAAACTCTAGCATAACCCAGCAAACATATAGGTGACACAGTTTGATATATTTTCTAAAAAAATCTTAGATTTTAGACATTTTTCTTGAAAGAAAAGCCTTAGATTCAGAGACATTTTTTATTCTCAGATTCTGAGACAATTTTTCTATATAGAAAACGTCTCAGATTCTGAGACAATTTTTCTATATAGAAAAAATCTCAGATTCTGAGACAATTTTTCTATATAGAAAAAATCTTAGAATCGGAGACATTTTTTTTATATAGAACAAGTCTCAGATTCTGATATATTTTTTCTATATAGAAAAAGTTTTTGATTCTGAGATATTTTTTTATATAGAATTATAAGATTCTGAGACATTTTTTTTATATAGAAAAAGTCTCAGATTCTGAGACATTTTTTCTATATAGAAAAATTCTCAGATTCTGAGACATTTTTTCTATATAGAAAAATTCTCAGATTCTGAGACATTTTTTCTATATAGAAAAATTCTCAGATTCTGAGACATTTTTTCTATATAGAAAAAGTCTCAGATTCTGAGACATTTTTTCTATATAGAAAAAGTCTCAGATTCTGAGACATTTTTTCTATATAGAAAAAGTTTCAGATTCTGAGACATTTTTTCTATATAGAAAAAGTCTCACATTCTGAGACATTTTTTCTATATAGAAAATGTCTGAGATTCTGAGACATTTTTTCTATATAGCAAAGTCTGAGATTCTGAGACATTTTTTTATATAGAAAAAATCTCAGATTTTGAGACATTTTTTCTATACATAAAAAGCCTCAGATTCTGAGACACTTTTTCTATATAGAAAAAGTCTCAGATTCTGAGACATTTTTGCTATATAGAAAACGTCTCAGACTCTGAGACATTTTTTCTATGTTAAAAAAGTCTTAGATTCTGAGACACTTTTTCTATATAGAAAAAGCCTCAGATTATGAGATATTTTTTCTATATAGTAAAAGTCTCAGATTCTGTAACATTTTTTCTACATAGAAAATGTCTTAGATTCTTGCAAATTTTTTCTATTTAGAAAAAATCTCAGATTCTGAGACATTTTGTCTTTATAGAAAAGATTCAGGTTCTGAGAATTTTTTTTTTCTATATAGAAAAAGTCTCAGAATCAGAAACAATTTTTTCTATATAGAAAAAGTCTCAGATTCTGAGACA
Source organism: Pegoplata infirma (assembly GCA_963921195.1). NCBI lineage: Eukaryota > Metazoa > Arthropoda > Insecta > Diptera > Anthomyiidae > Pegoplata > Pegoplata infirma. Next base: position 39,974,542 of record OY992539.1, on the reverse strand, counting down.
AATTTTTCTATATAGAAAAATTCTCAGATTCTGAGACAAATTTTTCTATATAGAAAAATTCTCAGATTCTGAGACAATTTTTTCTATATAGAAAAATTATCAGATTCTGAGACATTTTTTCTATATAGAAAAAATCTCAGATTTTGAAACATTTTTGCTATATAGAAGAAGTCTCAGATTCTAAGACATTTTTTTAGAAAAAGTCTCAGATTCTAAGACATTTTTTTAGAAAAAGTATCATATTCTGAGACATTTTTTAGAAAAAGTCTCAGATTCTGAGACATTTTTTCTATATAGAAAAAGTCTCAGATTCTGAGACATTTTTTCTATATAGAAAAAGTCTCAGATTCTGAGACATTTTTTCTATATAGAAAAAGTCTCAGATTCTGAGACATTTTTTCTATATAGAAAAAGTCTCAGATTCTGAGACATTTTTTCTATATAGAAAAAGTCTCAGATTCTGAGACATTTTTTCTATATAGAAAAAGTCTCAGATTCTGAGACATTTTTTCTGTATAGAAAAAGTCTCAGATTCTGAGACATTTTTTCTATATAGAAAAAGTCTCAGATTCTGAGACATTTTTTCTATATAGAAAAAGTCTCAGATTCTGAGACATTTTTTCTATATAGAAAAAGTCTCAAATTCTGAGACATTTTTTCTATATAGAAAAAGTCTCAGATTCTGATTCCATTTAAGTAATAAAGGGTATATATAAGTTTGTCATTCCGTTTGTAACACCTTGAAATATTCGTCTTGGACCCCATAAAGTATATGGGGCATTCCATGTCAAATCGGACACTTTGGAAATTTTTTTTTAGATTTTCCCAATTTGTTTACAGTTTTTAGCACCCTTCGAAAACTTCTTCGTGGGAGCCTACTTAGGGAGTGGAGATAGGGTGTAGGTTAGACCGACTCACCTTATATGGGCAAAAAAAAAGTTAAAGTTGTACCCCCCTCAAAATTAACTTTGACATGTTTTATGAAGATTCCCAAAATATTTGGGCTCTAGCGATAATCTCCCGTGAGCTAAACCGCGTCAAAAAAGGGTCCAAAAATGGTATTTTTCATGAATAAAAAAATCAGTAAATTTTTTTTGCTCCAATGAATGACCAAATATAATAGATATTTAGGAATTCTTTGATTCTACATTAAAACATTTTAAAAATCTAACCACAGACTCGGGATAACGAGATGTTTACGTCAGTTTTTTGATGCTTTTCAATTCGATTTTAATGAAAACTTAAATAACTTTGGTATTTTTTGTCCGATTTTCACTTATAATACATCGTTAGAAAGGTGTTGACCACCGCTTGGAATTTTAGTCAAAAATTAACCCTTAACTGCACTGTCTAACTTTTTTATAACATTTACATCGACATCATTTAAAACCGTTTTATAACCACAAAAAGCATATCTTTGTGCAGGAAACACGTTTAATTAATATATTTGGCCGCAATTAATTTAACCCATGCATGATCAAAATATTTTGGCAAACATTTTTAAAAAAGTTTTTGCGGAAATTATTGAAAGCTAGTTGTAATACTTTAAAAAAATATAATTAAATAAGGGTTTTGTTTATTTTAGTCAAAAATTAACCCTTAACTGCACTGTCTTACTTTTTTTATAACATTTACTTCGACATCATTTAAAACCCATTATATAACTACAAAAAGCATATTTTTGTGCATGAAACACGTTTAATTATTATATTTGACCACAATTAATTTAACCCATGCATGATCAAAATATTTTGGCAAACATTTTTAAAAAAGTTTTTGCGGAAATTATTGAAAGCTAGTTGTAATACTTTAAAAAAGTATAATTAAATAAGGTTTTTGTTTATCTAGACGTGCTTATTAATATCAAATAATTATTACGTGTACCACATTCCTGGTCAAATTTTTTTTCGAAATTTGTATGTGCAAATTAATTTTAAAAATAAAATATAAACAAATTTTGGTCTTGATCGCATATATTCGTGCAAAAAACGCAAAAACCTTTTTTATTTTATTTTTTAAAACTATTTCTACTAGCTTTCAATAATTTCCGGAAAAATTTTTTAAAAATTTTTGCCAAAATATTTTGGTCATGCATGGGTTAAATTAATTGTGGCCAAATATATTAATTAAACGTGTTTCCTGCACAAAGATATGCTTTTTGTGGTTATAAAATATTTTTTTAATGATGTCGAAGTAAATGTTATTAAAAAGTAAGACAGTACAGTTAAGGGTTAATTTTTGACTAAAATCCCAAGCGGTGGTCAACACCTTTCTAACGATGTATTAGAAGTGAAAATCGGACAAAAAATAACAAAGTTATTTAAGTTTTCAGTAAAATCGAATTGAAAAGCATCAAAAAACTGACATAAACATCTCGTTATCTCGAGTCTGTGGTTAGATTTTTAAAATGTTTTAATGCAGAATCAAAGAATTCCTACATATCTATTATATTTGGTCATTCATTGGACAAAAAAAAAATTTACTGGATTTTATATTCATGAAAAATACCATTTTTGGACCCTTTTTTGACGCGGTTTAGCTCACGGGAGATTATCGCTAGAGCCCAAATATTTTGGGAATCTTCATAAAACATGTCAAAGTTAATTTTGAGGGGGGTACATCATCAACTTTTTTTTTTGAGTCACTCTAGTGTAGGTATGTTTTAAAAAAAATTTGTAGGGTAAAAATAAATGGGGGTCGGTCTCACTAATGACCCCTCTCGGACGCACCATTGGACAGGTTGAAGCTGATTAAATAAAACAAATTTACAAAAAATAAAAAAAATTGTATGGGGACCGCCTTAACAGTTAAAGATAGAGGGTAGTTGTGTTCAGAGAAAATGTTTGGACTAAAAAAATATTGTTGGTCAGTCATACATTTGATTGCTCTAAGGGCACTATTAGGGCAGTTAAAGCGGTTGGAGCAAATTTTAAAAAATGTCGTTTTGTGTTGGAGCCCCCTTACAAATTGGAGATAGGGTATTAGTTTGTTCCAAAGAAATGTTAAGACGTAAAAATTAATGGGGGTCGGTCTTATAAATGACCCCTCTATGACGCACCATTGCACAGTGGTAAATTCCGGCCAAAACCCTAAAACTTCTTTAGTTTTTTATGTAAGCTTATAAAATGTTGTAGGTAGGTTAAGAATATAATAATAAATCAATTTCGCGAAAAAAAAAATTTTCCGTGGAATTTTTTTTTTCCGCGAAAAATTTTTTTTTTGTTCGCGAAAAAATTTTTTTTTGTTCGCGAAAAATTTTTTTTTGAAGGTGCTTTAAGATGTTGTGTCTTAATCGTCAGTATTTCATCTATCTTCTTTTTTTATGTGTTTTCCACAGCTCAAAAATCTCTTTATTTGATATAAATGACCCAACTTTAAAAGGCTCTAACTGAAAGACTTGGTTAAACTTGGTACTGATGTTAATTTGTACTTACTTGGGAACCCTTATACTAATTTGTGGTAGAGCGACTTTAGAGCAATTTGAGCAAAAAGTATTTTTTTGGGCTTTCCAAAGTTTGTATTTTTTATAAATTTTTTATTTTTTTGGATTTATTTTCACCACCACTGTTTAAATTGATCCACGCACTCGAAATTACCGAAATGCATATGACATGTAAAAATAATGCTAAGTTTTCAAAATATATCAATTTCAAGACAAAATTTTTTTTTTTTTAGTTTACAGCCAACTTGGATTTCAAAGTTGCAAATCACAACTTTTAAATTTTAAAAATAAAAAATACAATTACCCAACTTTGCTTCGTTATAAAACCTAAACTAGTCATGGGATTGGCACAAAACTTTGTAATCGCATGTTTTGAAGTGTTAGCTCTCATTTGGCATTAATTTGGAAAAAATAAAAGAATTTTTTTTTTTTAGTTTTGGCCGGGTTTTACCTCTGTGCATTGGAGCAGTAAAAATGATTTTAAGATTGGAAAATTACAATAAAATTTTTCAAAAAATTTTAAAAAGTAGTAATAATCGTTATCCCACGATCCTCCTGGGCAAAAAATTTGTCGAATCGATAGAAGTTTTACACAAAAAAATTTGAAAAAAAATCGAAGAGAAAAAACATTTCAAAAATGAGATTTAAATTTTAAAACTTAAAAATCGCATACTAGAGCGCTTTTAAGAATTTTTTGGGATATTTTTTTTTAAAGTACGTAAAAAAAACAAAAATTTTGAAAAAAAAAAATTTGTAATTTGGACTATTATTAAAGAAGTTATGAGGAAAAGAATTTTGAGTAAAGGAACAAACTACCAATTTTTAAAAATTCGATATCTATTGAACGGGTCATCAAAAAAATCTGAAAATTTACCACGAAGGAGTTTTCGAAGGGTACTAAAAACTGTAAACAAATTTGGAAAATCAAAAAAAAAAAAAAATTTCAAATTGTCCGATTTGGCATGGAATGCCCCATATATATTCATGATCATCGATCTATTTTAAGACGATCTAGCGATGTCAGTCCGTCCGTCTGTCTGTCTGTTGAAAACACGCAAACTTTTGAAAGACTTTACGGAGGCGCGTATATGTTGGGTATTTACCTGGTCAGGTTGGTATTGCAATCCAGCGAAATCGGTCCAGTGCACAGTGGCCGAAATGGCCAATCTAGCGGCGCTTAATTCGGAAATGTAAAATAATAAAGACTAATGCTTATTTGCGATTATAAAATTTAAAAAGAATTAATTTTTAAACAATATTTATTTATTTTTATGTATTTTGGGAAATTTATGTGAATATTGGAAGGGTGGTTTGTATGAGGCCTAGAAATTAAAATGGTCCGATTCCGTTAAAATTTAGAGCGATTGTTTTTGAATATAAAAAACATTTATCGGTCGAATTTCAAGAGGATATCTTGAATACTATTGTAAGGGGTATTTAAGTAAAACTTGAAGGGGACATTTACATGGGGGCTATGGGTTAACATGGATTGATTTTGTCAAAATTTAATAGGTTTTGTTCTTGCGATAAAAGAAACTTAATTTCAAATTTCAGCCAAATCGATTGAAAATTGTGGTCTGTATCGCGTTTATATTGTTTATTTGGACATGCAGATGGACCCTAAATACCCGAACAACTTGCGCGAACTAGCACGCCATACTGAAACGTCACAACAGAAATAACCCAAAATAATACACAAAACAGGAATTGGACCGAGTACGATCGAATTTCAAAAGTTACAGTCCATGAAACTATAGTTAATATCACAAATGTAAACTTCTATAATGAACTAATAATAAACTAGATACACACAGGCCATAATTTTTTTTTTGAGTTAAAACATTCCTTTTACTTTCAATTAAAACTTTTTGGCTCAAAATGTATAAACAATTGACTTAAAAGTGTCAAGAAAAACTCACTGAGTAATTAGGCCCCAAATTCCTTTAACACACTTGCTGCAGAAAATGTATATTTGATAGCTTACAGCTGTGCGAATATTAAAAGAAAAACTAAAGTGAAAACGTTAATTTTCTCTGTAAAGTATAGGTAATCGATAGAGTGCAAAACATTTATCAGTTTTAATTTTTAAATTTTTACTAAAACGCCGCTAGATCAGTGATTTCGGCCACAGTGCAGTGGTCCAAAAGTTATGAGCAAAAGACTGAATTATGGCAAGTGGTTTTGGTTAATTTACGAGATAAAAAGCACGCTAACTTTCGAAAGGCAACTCTGAGGATGCTGAAGCTTGGCATATATATTTGTCGTTCCCTTGGCCTAGTTCGTATAGAATTTCAACTAAATTGGTCCAGTGGCTCAAAAGTTATTAGCAAAACCGTGAATTTCAGATTAGTTTCACCTTAAATTCACGTGTTGAAAACCCGATAAACATGTTTTAAAAATATTGGTAAGTTACAAAAATATTTTACAACGTATTTTTGTCACTCAAAAATATTTTTACACTAAAAAAAAATTACACTCGAAAAAATTTCACACTCAAAAAAAAATTTAGTAAATTATTTTTTTTGTTTAAAAATTAAAAAAAAAAATTCAACTGAAAAAATGTTTAAAACAATCGTTTTTCCTTTTAAAAAACGGACTACTTATATTTTATTTAAAACAACATAATTTTTCAGTTATTTTTAAACGTTATTAAATGACTAGACATTCAAATGATATTTCAGTTATTTTAACTGTTTACAATTTTTTATTTTGTGGAGTAAAAATATTTTTGTTTTGAATAACAAACTACAACATCCGTACTTCTGTAAAATTATACGGAGTAATTAGTCAGAAATAATTTAACTGATAAAAATATTTTTCCGTAAATTTTGTAGTTAATTTTTTAAACAACTGTATAAATCATTCAATATTTTGAATTCCTTGAAAAACAAACGATAAAACGTTTAAAACAACTTTAACCCCCCTATTCTAGAAAAAATTGTCATTATAACAATTTGTTATAGAATTTTGTATTTTGATTTCTCGCAATATTAATAATTTTTATTGATTCAAAAAATGTGTAAATACATAAATACAATTTGGCAAAGCCTTTGTCATGAAAAATGTTTTGCAAAATTCGCTAATTGTGAAGATACTTACATAGAAAATTTGCCTTGTTATAGTTTTGTCATTTATTATAGATGACAATTTTCTTAGAATAGGGGGGTAACTAAAAACTTTTTGAATAACCGTAAATAGTTACTGTAAAACTTTTTTGGATTACTTTTTTTGACAAAAATTTTCTTTTGATTGTTTCCCATTTTGCTGGGTTATTTAACCATAAATATATTTATAATTTTTACCATATTGATATATGTAGCAGTTTTTTTGAGTTTAATATATTGTTTTTATGCCACCTCTTACCCATCAGCTGTCATAGTTACTTCTTTAGTAAAATTATTGTTTTGTATTCAAAAAAAATATGCAGAAAAGGTCCTTAATAAGGGTATGAGTATCGGGGTTAGAGTGTTTGGTAGCTCACACCTTGAAGTATTTTGTTTTTTTTTTTAACCACATTAATATTTGTTGTTCCTGTTGTTATTTGGTTCATAGATATTTTATTTTGTTATTTTTTTTTTTTTTTTGAAAGTTTATGAGCTTTGAGTTTAAGGAACAAATAAAATCATTTATCAAATGAGAAAGAAAACTTTTATTGTAAAGAAATAAAATGAAATATTGTTCACGTATACGAACGAACGAGTCAAGACTTGGTAAACAATGAGCCAGATTAACACAACCACATTTAACAAACAAAATTTATACTTGTATGATATTTTTTTGTGGTTTGGGTGGAATAAAAAAAAAATTATAATACAAAATATGTAAAAAGGAAACAGTATTTTGATTACATAACTTAAGTATAATTTTTGCCACAATCAACATTATCACATTAAAAAAATATATGGTTTACTTCGTTTTAAATATGAATTACAGTAAATATGTATGATAACAGGGTCTAATTTTATCAAGTGCAAAAGGAAGAAACTATTCTACCTCCATTTTGCAAATCACGTAAAAAATATCCCTGATTTCATACCAGTTTGTACTTTGAACTATTTTAATAAATACTCTTTTTTTTGCATACACTAAGAAAAATAAATAAAATTTAATAAAATCTACAATATATAAATTCATTTTATACATATTTGATCGTAAATTCCGCTAAAGAACACTGAAAAATTTTAATTTTCTGACCTTCTGAATTTTCTCACCATGCATTCTCTTTAAATCCTAAAATATCTGTTTTTTCAGTTTTTAAATTTTTCAAAAAATCGCAATAAACATAGAATATTTTTTTTGTTTGGAAAAACCACACAAGCAATTTTTCTAAAGAAACCACAAACATTTTTAAAAAACACCATCCCAAATGATAATCAATTTTGTAAAAAAATGCTATAATTTCGATTTATGCAGGTTTCAAAAAAATTTAATGGGCAAAAGTTTTGATAATTTTTTATCTTTTTATACCCTCCACTCTAGCGATACACTCAAAAAAATACGTTAGTAGATTTACTAATTTTTTTTTGCTAACGCTAGTTAGCTAACTTTAGCAAATTTTTAGTTGAGATTAGCATGTTAGCAAAAAATTCTTGTAAACTTCATTTAGCACATTAGCAATTTTAAACAAACTTTGAACTAATTTCTTTTGCTAAATTTGAAATTGAGTTGACTACATTTTTACAAGATATTTTGCTAATATTAGCAAAATAAATGGTAATTTTTTTTTTATTTTCAGAAAACTTAAAATGGCGCTATCTCGGAAACTAAGCCAGATAGAGCAAAATGGGGGCCATTTTTGGTTCTTAGAATCCCCATAGTATCGCCGGTCCTCTTCACATATGTGGACCCTAATGGTCCCTAACTTTGGATCCAAAAAAGTTAGCATTCCCGAAAATTTTAAAATGCTCATATCTCTGTAAATATTGCCGACACAATAAAAAGTTCAAAAGCGTTTTTGTAGCCCTCAACACGTAGAACAAGACCGCAAAATAGTCAAAAGCTCTCCGAGTAATATTTTTGAAGTTATCGAGTTTTTTAATTCTCAAGACCCCAGTGGTCCCCTATAATCACGTATCTCAAAAACTAAGCAAGGTAGAGCGAAACGGACACAAATTTTGGATCAAAAACTATGACGATTTTTAAGGAACCCAACTAGGTCTAGGCCCATCGGGGTCTGGACCTATCGGGTCCGAACCCAATGGGGTCCTCAGATGTGTATAAACTAAGTTCAAAAAAAAAATATTTAGTTAACTAATTATTGGCAAAACATTTTTGCTAACTTTAGCAAGAAAATTGTGGTTCAAAATCAGCAAATTTTCTTGTAGGTTTACACACAGAGAAAAATAAATTTCCAACTGAATTTTTCAGTTGCATTAACTCAAAATTCGGTTGCTGTTACTACATTTTGATGTGGCTAACGAATTTTATAGTTGTTTCAATAAAAATACAGTTGTAATAACAACATTTTGTTGTAACTACCGATATTTATTTGTGTCAACCTTAATTCAAATGCATCCACCGATTATTTGTTGCAACAACAGAATTTCAGTTGGAAATTAGCAAATTTGTTTTCTGTGTGCAAGCTTTTTTTGCTAACATTACAGTTTTTTTTTTTGAGTGTAGAGAGTATATATAAGTTTTTCATTCCGTTTGTAACACCTCGAAATATTGGTCTAAGACCCCATAAAGTATATATATTCATGATCCTCGATCGATTTTAAGACGATCTAGTCCGATCGTCTGTCCGTCTGTCCATCCGTATGTCTGTCTGTTGAAAACACGCTAACTTTTGAAAGACCTTACGGAGGCTCCTGAAGTTACGCATATATGTTAGGCATTTATCTGGTCAGGTTGGTATTGCAATCCAGCGAAATCGGTCCAGTGGTTCAAAAGTTATGAGCAAAATAATGAATTTCAGCAAGGCTTTTTCGTAAATTTATGAGATAAAAACACGCTAACTTTCGGAAGACAACATATATATTTTTTGTTCCCCTGACCTAGTTTGTATTGAATTTCAGCGAAATCGGTCTAGTGGTTCAAAAGTTATTAGATACCCTGAATTTCAGATTGGTTTCACCTTAAATTCACGCGTTGGAAACCCCGAGTTTTAAAAAAACAAGCTTTAAAAACAATGATGAGCGACAAAATTTCTTTACAGAGTATTTTTGTCACTCAGAAATATTTTTTTATTAAAAAAAAATTTACACTCGAAAAAAATTTTACACTCAAAAAAAAAATTTGTAAATTTTTTTTTTACAAAAATGACAAAAAAAAGTTTTTTACTCAAAATAAAATATTTCTAATCAAAATTGTTAATTTTATTTCACATTAAAAAATTTACTCTCCTTTAAAAGTTGCATTGTGGAGGGTATTCATAGATTCAGCCAAGTCGAATTTAACTTTTATACTTGTTATTTCATATATTTTTTTTTTTATAATTTTTTTTTATTTTATCAAATTTTTTTTATCAATATTTTTTTTTCATAAATTTTTTTTTTTCATCAATTTTTTTTTTCATCAAATTTTGTTTTATAAAATTTTGTTTTCAATCAAATGTTTTTTTCCATAATTTTTTATTATTTTTTTTTTTAATAAATTTTTTTTTTTCATCAAAATTTTTTTATCAATTTTTTTTCATCAATTTTTTTTTTCATCAATTTTCATCCAAATAATTTTTGTTTTTTAAATTTTTTTTCACCAATATTTTTTTGTCACCAATATTGTTTTTTTCACCAATATTTTTTTTCATCAATATTTTTTTCATAAATTTTTTTTGTATCAATTTTTTTTTTAAAATTAAATTTTTTTTTTCATCAACAATTTTTTTTTTCTTCTAATTTTTTTAGCATAGTTTTGTTTGTCATGGAAATAACAAATTTTTTCCATTTTTTACCTAAATAATGTTCCATTTGTTTAACAAATGTACAAAAAACAAAAATTTTTCTTTTATACTCTACAAAATGTAGTAGCACTTTTTGCGTTTAAGTAATACACTCATTTACACTCAAAATAATAACTCTGTAAAATACTCTGTAAAATGACTGTAATCTTAATTTAACTGATAATTAACAGAGTTTTCTGCTAAAATATAGATTTAAGCAAAATACTTCGTATTTTTTATAACCAAAAAAGTTTTCTGTTTTGAGTAGTTTTTGTTTTTGTTACTAAACATCAAAATTTTATCTGTTTTTTTTGTTGAGAATACGTTGAAAAAGTAGCAAAAAAAGTTATAAAAAAAATCTTGTCAGAAATCTTATAAAAATTTTACAAAATAACGTGCATTTAACAAAACTCTGTAAATTTACAGAGTTTTTTCTGTAATTCTTTTTTCATCAAATGCATTTTACAAATCTATGTAAATTTAGATAGTTTTCTTTGCTAAATGGTAGTTTATTTAACAAATATTTTACTATAAACTCTGTAAATTAACAGTTTTGTTTTGTCAAAATCATTTTACTGAGTTTTTAAGTAAAATTACCAAGAAATGTTGTTAGCTGGAAAAGTATGGTGTACTCTGTTAAATTAGCAGAGTTTTTCTGTAATTTAACAAAGTTATTATTTTTAGTGTACTAAATTTACAGCTCTTTTACTTTCCACAGCTGTGATGACTGTGTCTTAGAGTGTCTTAGAAATGGATCAATAATACACTCAAAATAATTCTACAGTAAAAGTTATAGTAAGTGATCTTGTACCCAAATATACTAATAAGTTACTATTTTTAGTATTTTCAAAGTTCTAAAATTAGTAATTTTTACTGGTTTTGAATAATATTAGTAAAAAATTGTATTATTAGTTACTAATTCCTGCACTAGGTCCTTTTGGACTAAAATTAGTTAAATTTTGTCAAAATATGTCGCCATTAGGCACGTCTCCGAAATAGAAAATGCAAATTCCTTCATTTGTGTCTGCAATTCCAGATTATGTTGGTAACCCTTGCGAAATAATGTAAGAGACAAAAAAGTTGAAAGAAAGTATAAAGTGAGGTTGAGATTGCTAGAAATAGAATTGTTGTGTTGGAAACTGTCAAAATTTATTCTGTAGAAACTATAAATATTCACATATATAAAAAACAGTTTTCATTAACAAGACAAACCGACATTTAAAATCCTACTGATGATGACACTAACTGGAGTGTTTGAAACCGGTATGGGAAATACCAGAAATGTCTATAATTTTTAGAAATTCAATTTTTCTTCTGCATTTTTTCAACTTGAACCCTTATAACAAATATAATTAGAGCCCGTGCACGATCTGTACTTACAGAAAAAATCAAAAAAAAAATTAGTATTGAATACCCACGTTTTTTTTGGGTGTATTAACTTAATGGGGTCTTCGACCGATATTTCAATTCGTTTTCATGGAACGGCAAATGAAAGTAACATTATTTTTTCTGAAAAAAGTTTTGCTTTGGCAAGTACTTCAGCAAAACATTATCATAATTTAATGTTTTGGGCAAATGTACAAAATTGGCCGGCATTTTTCTCTCTGTGTATTAACTTTACTAATTTTTTTAATAATTTTTTTCCTAAAATGTAAATTTTTTTTTATACATTTTCGAAACATACATAAGTTTATTGGCTTAAAGTAGTTACAGAAAAGAGATTTAAATAGAAAAAAATGCGATTGTGAAAAAGAATTCCTAAAAGATAAAAAAAATTATAAAACGAAAATTATACAAATCATTGTTTACTAACGGTTGCCACCAACACCATTTGTCAAAATATGAAAACAAAAGGCTCAAGAGAGTTGCTTAGCAAAAAGGATATAAATTTTATATTTCTTAAAAACTAAGGCACACACACTAACATATAAATATTTCCACATATTAATATACACACTAGAGATGGGCACATAAGCAGATAAGGGCGTGATTCACGAGTGATCACTCGTGACTGAACTCAATTTTACACACTTGATTGTGATTTGAAAATGAAATTGCGTGAGTGTGCGTGAGTAAGATTTTTACGTGAGTAAATGTGCGTGAGTAAATTTTTGAGCGTGAGTTTGCGTGACTTATTTTCTCTCCAAATATACTTTAGTCCCGATAAAATCAAACAAAAATTGTTAAATTTGGCTTAACTTTAAATTTCGTGCCGAAAAAGAAAAAAAAACTTAAAATTTGGGTAAACTTTAAATTTTTCTAAAAATTTTGTTAAATTTTTTAAATTTTAATTTCAATTTTTTTTTTTGTATAAATAAGAGTTTCGTGAGTGCGAGTAGTCTTTAATTTACTAACGTGTTTGTGAGTGAGTGTAAGTAAAAAAAAAATATGCTCGTGAGTTATTGTGCGTGATTGGATAATTACTGTCGTGAGCGTAAGTAAGTGTAAGTCAAAATTCACTCACGCACCCATCTCTAATACACACTCTTGCCAGAATTATCATTTGTATACGCAAAATAGTTATAAAAATGGCAGGAATAGCAGAAGCATTACGACGACGACTAAACTCAAGAAAAACTATTAATAATAAACAAATATGTTTTTCTTAAGCTTCAAGTCAACATTCTCGAGGGGGATTAAAAAGTAAGAAAAATATAAAAAAAACGAAAAGCAACAGCAGCATAAAATATTTATCAAAAAAATATATTTAAAGTAGCAAGAGCAGCCGCCCAGCCGCTGCTCTAGAGGATGAGCTGAAGAAGATAGCAACGTGACGCCACATTCGTGCATACACATTGAGACCGCATGTCATGCCAGTGATAACGCTGTCAATTATGAATTAATGAAATCTACTTTTTATTTAAAAAAAAAATAACAAAATATGCATGCATGTGTAAATTTAGCATATCTACATTTAATTGTATGTATGTGTTTGGATGGGCATAAATAAATAGTGTCCTGTTTTATATTGAAGGACCTTTTTTGTTTTTGCCAACTTTAAATTTATTTCTCTAATGCACATCACGCTCATTTGGTTTTGCATTTATCATAAAATATGTCTAAAAATATATTAGAGGGGGTCGAAACAAAAACTTATTTGGGAATATCAAATTGAAAAAAATTTTGGGTGGTGAACAGTTTTTATACCCTACACTACTAACAAGGGGGTCTTTCACAGGGCACCCACCGATTCTCATGAAATTTGTAAATGGGAAAGGGAGGAGGAAAATAAGAGTTACCAGTTTTTTCTTAGCTGCCCAATCTAACATTTAGCGGGTCAAAGGGGAGGAAGAAAAACATTTTTTTCTTTTTTTCGAGGATTTTTCACATTTCTGCAAAATAAAGGCCTCTCCTATGGTGTATACACCTAGAAAAACTTTATTGTAACTTTTTACAGTTATTCAAAAAGTTTTTAGTTAAAGTTGTTTTAAACGTTTTATCGTTTGTTTTTCAAGGAAACTAAAATATTGAATAATTTATACAGTTGTTAAAACAATAAACTACAAAATTTACGGAAAAATTTTTTTATCAGTTAAATTATTTGTGACTGATTTAACCGTATAATTTTGCAGAAATACGGTTTTTGTAGTTTGTTATTAAAAAAAAAAATATTTTTACTCCACAAAATACAAAAATTTTAAACAGTTAAAATAACTAAAATATCATTTGTTTTTACGGAATGTTTAGTCATTTTTTAACGTTTAAAAATAACTGAAAAAGTATGTTGTTTCAAATGAAATATAAGTAGTCCGTTTTTCAAAAGGAAAAACGAGTGTTTTAAACGTTTTTCAGTCGAATTTACTTACAAAATATTTAATCTCTTAAAATTAAGCTGACCCGCATTTTTACTTTTGACAAAACAAAATTTGAACAAATTTTTTTTTTTTGCTAAATTTGAAATTGAGTTGACAACATTTTTACAAGATTTTTTGCTAATATTAGCAAAATAAATGGTTATTTATTTTTTATTTTCAGAAGACTTAAAATGGCGCTATCTCGGAAACTAAGCCAGATAGAGCAAAATGGAGGCCTCTGGTCCTCTTCACATGTGTGGACCCTAATGGGTCCTAACATTGGATCCAAAAAAGTTAGCATTCCCGAAAATTTTAAAATGCTCATATCTCGGTAAATATTGCCGACACAACAAAAAGTCCAAAAACATTTTTGTAGCTCTCAACACGTAGAACAAGACCGTAGAATAGTCAAAAGCCCTCCGAAGTTATCGAGTTTCTTAATTCTCAAGACCCCAGTGGTCCCCTATAATCACGTATCTCAAAAACTAAGCAAGGTAAAGCGAAACGGACACAAATTTTGGATCAAAAACTATGACGATTTTAAAGGAACCCAACTAGGTCTAGGCCCATCGGGGTCTGGACCTATCGGGTCCGAACCCAATGGGGTTCTCAGATGTGTATGAACAAAGTTTAAAAAAAACAAGTAAAAAAGTTAAATTCGGCCTTGCCGAATGTAGTGATACCCTCCACAATTTCAAAAAGATTATTGCAAAAAACTTTATATAAAAGAAAATTACTTTTGAAAAAAAAAAAAAATCCGCGAAAAAAAATTTTGGTAAAAAAAAAATCCGCGATTTTTTTTCTTTTTTTGTCAAAAAATATGTTCGTACTTGTTTAAATACCATTTGGTGTTCAATTATGTTCACATATGCCAACCAGAAGCCGAATTAAAGCATTTTGTATTTTTAGGTTGAATGTACTGAAATTTTTGAGGTGTGCTAACATTTTCGTTCATAACTTTTGAACCGCTGAACCGATATCGCTCAAATGCAATACCAAACTTCTTGGGAGATTTTCCAATAAATCTGTTAAGTTTCAGTCATCTCTGTGCAATATTTTGTCCGCGACAGCATTTTCCACAGACAGACAGACGGACAGACGGACATCGCTAGAATGTCTTAAAATCGATCGGGCATCATGAATATATATACTTTATGGGGTCCCAGATCGTTATTTTGATGAGTTACAAACAGAATGACAATCTTATATATACCCTCTATCACTAAGTGGAGGGTATAAAAAAATGTTGTTAACTAATTATTGGCAAAACATTTTTGCTAACTTTAGCAAAAAAATTGTGGGTTCAAAATCAGCAAATTTTCTTGTAGGTTTACAAGCTTTTTTTTGCTAACATTACAGTTTTTTTTTGGAGTGTAGATTCTAAACCTTATTTTTTAAAGAAAAAGTTTCAGATTCTGACACCTTTTTCTACAGAAAACTCTGAGATTTTTTCTGAGACCTTTTTCCGTAAATTTTCGTACTTGTTTAAAAAAAAATTTGGTTTCAAACTTTGTCCTAAACCACTTATGCCTAATAATTTTAAGAATTTTCATACCTACACATGATTGTCCATGAGATTTAAAAAACACCAACAAAAATCTACCATTCAATTGCCTGGTTAAAAGGACACGTTTTGTCTACAAATATAAAAAAAAAACAAAAGTTAAAATAAAAATTCAATTATAGATTTTTGAACATGAGCAGTAGACCACCCAAAAAATGTATGGGATTTGCAAAAGTATTTTTTTGTTCGCTCCACCGGCAGTTTCTGATAGATTGGCCATAAAAAATAATATCTGTGCAAGAACTGGATCTCTCAGTTGCATACAGGCCAGTCGATTTGAACTTTTGACCCCAAAAGTGACCCAAAAGCACTACAAAGCCTTTAAGTGCCATAACTAGGGTTTCTATTCGGGAAAAATTTCCCGGGAATTCCCGGGAAAAATTTTTCTTAAAATCCCGGGATTTTTTCTTCGGGAAATTTCGGGAATTCGAAGCTAATTTTTTAATAAAAATATATTTAATTTAGACATTTTTAACACAATCTGAAATGATTTAATAAAAATGACATTAAAACTTTGAAAGAATTAAAATTTTTAAAGCAAAACTATTGAGGATATGCTTCAGCTTGCATATTATTTAGGCCTAATAATTATTTTTCTTTAATCGATTGCGTGACAAAATACGGAATCGAACTAAATTTCACTTCAAATGTTGGTTGCAAATCGGCAAAAAATTTTTTAATCTAAAATTCCAATGATTTCTCTTTTACGAAATTTAGTATTTCATATTCAGAACAACAATCTTTATAGTGTTATTTGATTTTTTCTGTAAGTGCAGATCGAGCACGGGCTCTAATTATTTTTGTTATATGAACCCTTGAAAAAATGCAGAAGAAAAATTGAATTTCTAAAAATTATAGACATTTCTGGTATTTCCTATACCGGTTTCAAACACCCCAGTTAGTGTCATCATCAGTAGGATTTTAAATGTTGGTTTGTCTTGTTAATGAAAACTGTTTTTTATATATGTGAATATTTATAGTTTCTACAGAATAAATTTTGACAGTTTCCAACACTACAATTCTATTTCTAGCAATCTCAATCTCACTTCATACTTTCTTTCAACTTTTTTGTCTCTTACATTATTTTGCAAGGGTTTAAACAAAAATAGTGCTTAAACAAAAATATCGATATTTAAAAAAAATATATAACAAACATGGTTTTCAGCTTACTATTTCATATATGAAGTAAAAGCCTGATATCTATCGGCCGTAAAAAAAATATTTTGGCCGCCGCGAGTTCTATCCCAGCAACCAGTAAAATACGTCGTTACAATGGTTATATTGTAAATTGGTTTTCACATTTTGGCCGGAATGCCTTAAACCAATTAATTTTAATAATTCGAAAGTTTAATTAAATATATCTTAAATATATAATTTTCTTACGGTTGGCGTAGTCAAAATTAGAAAAATTTCCAAAAAGTTATTAAAACCGCATTTGAAGCAAAATCGGGTATTTCCGAATTGTGAACAATTTTGCATGGAGTGGAAATACGTAAATGCAAATACTAAAACTGTGATAAGGTAAACTATTTCTACAAAAAATAGATTTTATGAACTTTCTACGTATATTTTAGAGGTTAGTAAAACTATTTTACGAAAGAATTCATCTAAAATGGTTTTAAATTGGAAAATTCGACCATAATTTGTAATATAACAATTTTTATATGGTAAAGTTCAAAATTTGTTTTAATTAAAAAATTCCCGGGAATTCCCGAATACGATTTTTTTAAAACGATTTCCCGGGAATTGAAAAAGTCCGGGAATTTAGAAACCCTAGCCATAACTCTTAAAATATGCGTTTTTCCAAAAAATACTATATAAGTTTTATTTTGCAGAATAAGAAAGCAAACATTTCCTTCATACAAATTTTTAGCCTAAGTCTAAGACATCGTGGTGTTTTTGGCGGTTAAAATAAAAATTTATGTGAAGACTTCATTTAAAACGACACTCGTTAAAATTTGGACGGAGACTCAAATAGTCGGTATCCATTATTTTGTAGAGTAAGATATGTAGTTTTCATAAACCAATTACATTTGGAATTTATATGGGTAATTTCATTACAGAAGAGCCCAAAGCTGACTTTGAAGTTTTGATTATCCAAATGCTGTATACAAATTTGTAAAATTACTTTATTTTAAACGACCCTCGTCAAAATTTTAACGGATTACAATCGGTTTCCATGATTTTGAAGAGTTAGATGTGTACTTTTTGGAAAATATTTGGGGAATTCCAAGCCAAATCACTCACTTTTAGACCCTACCCCTTTCGATTAATTTTTTTTGATATATTTTAGTACGTATTAAATGCAACTTTCACTCAAATTTTCAGACTTTTATACCAAGTTGGTGTTGAGTAATCAATTTTTTAAAATGGCGTTTTTTTTTTCAAAAAAAAAAAAAAATAAAAAATTGAAATTTTCCATTAATTTTGACCAGTAAAAAATATAGATATCTTACAATAAGTTGGACGACGTTTTGTTGGTATTTAAATGTAGTTTTAGAAAAAAAATATTTAAAAATTGTTCGAATTAATTATCACTTATTTTTTAACGTATAAAATTAAAATCGAATTTTTGAAAAAGTCCGAAACCTTCAATTTTTTTTTGTTAAAGTCTAAAAATTCTACTCTAAATTACACAATTTTTAATCCATAATTCGAGATGTGGGCACAATTAGTTCTATTTTTTTCAAATTTTGAAAATTGCAGTTTTTTTTTTAGACTCTGGTATATTTTATATGGTGCTCCAAAATAATTAAATTGGAAGACATTAACCATAACTTACCCTAGATACATTCATTTGTTGGTAAAAATATGTCTCATAAAAATTTAGGTTTTTTGGACATGGGTAAGGCGTCCCGCATCGGCCTTGAATTTTAAAAAACGGATTACAAGGAAAAATATGATTTTTTTCAGCTTTCTCATTTTTTTTTTTGTATTTTAAGTTAAATTTGAATTCAGGTGGTTAAAGAATTTAGATTTGGAGTAAAATGCCTCTCTAATAAGGTACTAAAAACTAAAATCGGTTGAAAATCAGCCAAGTTATTAAAACTTCCCCAAGCATCTAACGTGTGGCAGACCACTTAAATACAATCCGAATCATGAAATTCATTGAAATTTTCTACTGTAATAACATTTTTTTATTCTTCAAGTTCAAAAGTAATAATATGCCAAGTATTTTTCATATAGTAATTGCTAACATGTTTTCAATTAATGCTAAAAATGCCTCTACTTTTCAACACTTGTTTGAAATCTGCATTTTTAACTCTTCAAAATCATGGAAACCGACTGTAATCCATTAAAATTTTAACGAGGGTCGTTTAAAATAAAGTAATTTTACAAATTTGTATACAGCATTTGGATAATCAAAACTTCAAAGTCAGCTTTGGGCTCTTCTGTAATGAAATTACCCATATAAATTCCAAATGTAATTGGTTTATGAAAACTACATATCTTACTCTACAAAATAATGGATACCGACTATTTGAGTCTCCGTCCAAATTTTAACGAGGGTTTTAAATGAAGTCTTCACATACATTTTTATTTTAACCGCCAAAAACACCACGATGTCTTAGACTTAGGCTAAAAATTTGTATGAAGGAAATGTTTGCTTTCTTATTCTGCAAAATAAAACTTATATAGTATTTTTTGGAAAAACGCATATTTTAAGAGTTATGGCACTTAAAAGCTTTGTAGTGCTTTTGGGTCACTTTTGGGGTCAAAAGTTCAAATCGACTGGCCTGTATGCAACCGAGAGATCCCGTTCTTACACAGATATTATTTTTTATGGCCAATCTATCAAAAACTGCCGGTGGAGCGAACAAAAATATACTTTTGCAAATTTGGGTGGTCTAATGAGCAGTTTTTCTAAATAACTTACAAAACAAAAAAAAACCTAAAAAATGTTCTATTGTTTTCTTAATAAATTGTTTTCTCTTTTGACAACAATTTTCTTATTTTGGCCAAAAACTGTCTAATGATGTATGATGTTTAGACTAGAAGCCAAAACGAAAAAAAAAGTTTTTTTGTGTCTGCATATGTACTCTATATACGTAGTTTTTAAAATGAATCTACAAATGTGTTTGGTTTCTGATAAATATGTGATTGTTTGCATAAATTCTCACGCGTACCATAAATCACACATGCACAAAGCAGCAGCAGCAGCAACTATTGTACAATAAGGGATTCTAAAAAATATCCATGGCGTTCGTTGTATTTCCTTATCCTTCTCCCTTTCCTCATCCTTGTAAAAGTATTTGTTTTTTGTTTTGTTTCTTCTTAACTTGGTTTTTGGCAAATCAGTTATAACTACATTCTAATGGATATTCAAATATGGTCAAAAACACGAAACAAAAAAAAAAAAACTACTATGTTAAGTAGAGGGAAAATGGAAAATGATATACCAACACACAAACACACTCAGATTTATGTGTGTGCGAAATATACACTGTAATAGATTTGATTAAGAATCCAAAATATTCATCTGTAATTCGAAAAACAACAAATGCAATTCAAAGATTCGAATTACAAATGGAATTTTCAAATAACAAGTAGAATCTTCGAATTACAATTGGAATTTTCGAATTACAAGTAGAAAATTACATTTATAATTTGAAAATTCTAATTGTAATTCGAAAAGGATTAATTGTAATTCGAAAAAGATCAATTGTAATTCGAAAAATATCAATTGTAATTTAATAAATATCAATTGAAATTGGATAAAGATCAATTGTTATTCGAAGATTTCAATTGTAATTTGAAGAAGATCAATTCTAATTTGAAAAATAGCAATTAAAATTTGTAAAAGATCAGTTATAATTTGAAAAAGATCAAATGTTGAATCCTCTTGCAGAAAAAGATTACACTTTGGTACTTTTTGCATCTCCTGAAATATTGATTTAAAAAAAAATTAATTTGGAAAAATCAATTGTGATTCGAATGTAAGGCGAAAAATATTAATTAAACTTTGAAAAAGATCAATTGTAATTCGAAGATTCCAATTGAAATTCGAAAAAGATCAATTGTAATTCAAAATAGAATCAAATAGAATCGTCGCATTAAAATTAAAATTGATCTTTTTCAAATTTCAATTAATCTCTTTCGCATTACAATTATGTTTTTCGAAATACAATTTTTTAGATTATTTCAGAAGATGCAAAAAGTACTGAAATATAACTTTTTTCTGCTGGAGGATCTGACATTTCAAATTTCAACACTCTAGGATCATTATTTTAAGAGATAGAAAAGGTACCAAAGCAACAGTTTTTAGCCTTTGTCTCCTTAGAATAGGAATTTCCCAAAAAGTACTTGTTTCGGAATTTCATTTTCACTGGATCCAACATTTCAAATTTCAATACTCTAGGATCATTATTTTAGGAGATAGAAAAGGTACCAAAGTAACCGTTTTTATCATTTGTCTCCTTAGAATAGGAATTTCTCAAAAAAGTACTTTTTGGAAATGGATTTTTTTTTGTCAAAAGTGGTTTTAAGGATTTTCCGATTCTAGGAGGATAAAAAGTGTTTTTGATACTTTTTTATATTTCCTGAAGTATTGTTTCTAGAAACTTGATAGTTAGATTGTACACTCAAAAAAAAAAAACTGTAATGTTAGCAAAAAAAGCTTGTAAACCTTCAAAAAAATTTGCTGATTTTGAACCCACAATTTTTTTGGTAAAGTTAGCAAAAATTAGTAACTGAAATTTATTTTATTTCAACTTAGTTCATACACTTTTGAGGACGCCATTGGGTTCGGACCCGATAGGTCCAGACCCCGATGGGCCTAGACCTAGTTGGGTCCCTTAAAAATCGTAATAGTTTTTGATCCAAAATTTGTGTCCGTTTCGCTCTGCAGTGATTTTAGGGGACCACTGAGGTTTTGAGAATTAAAAAACTCGATAACTGAATTTTTATTTAGTTCGGTTTGAGTCCATATTAATTATTTCTGAGAAATAATAATTGTTGTACAATGAGAAAATCTGAAAAAAATCAAGTGACAACACAGGCTAAGTGGAGATGTCGACAGCTTTCGGAAGATGCCACCCTTCCATCATCAGCACTCCTTCGATTGCCACACACTTAATGTGTGTCAGATTAAAATTAGCCATTTAAATGAAACTTTTGAAGAAATTAAGAATTGGAATTACTCCTCTTTGTGTTGAATAACCCGTATTCACCATTAATTCGTGTTGTATTCATTTGGCAGAAACTTAATCCATCCTAACTTTTAACAGAGTTGTATTGTATTGTCACTTGATTTTTTTCAGATTTTCTCATTGTACAACAATTATTATTTCTCAGAAATAATTAATATGGACTCAAACCGAACTAAATAAAAATTCAGTTATAAAATATACAGTCCAACAATATATAAACACAATTAATACACAACTCATAAGGTACATTGCAATTTAGTAATATTTCTAAGAATGTTAAAAGCTACAAAAATACTTTTGGACTTTTTTGGATCCAAAGTTAGGACCCATTAGGGTTCACACATGTGAAGACTACATGTGATAACCAAAAATGGCCTCCATTTTGTTCTATCTGGCTTAGTTTCCGAGATAACTCCATTTTAAGTTTTCTTAATATAATGGTCCAAGAGACTTTAATTTTAACGTGTAGGATCCTCCAGCCGAAAAATTCTAAAAAGGGTACTCTAAGCGGGAAAATTATCTGACTAATTGGCTTGTTGGAAAGTTTTAATTGATGCTAGGAGGATAAATTAGTGTTCTTTGAATCTATTTTACGATCTTCTAAAAAAATGGTCATAAAAACTTGATTATTTGGATTAAAGGATTATACAACGCAAAATAAAAGATTCTTAAAAAGTACTTTTTGGATGTTCCGATTCTTAGACGGTACAATGCCGTTAAAAAAAATTTTTGTTTCTTTATCGATCTCCTAAAATAATAGTTAGTACTATTTCAAATTTCTCGAAACATTATTTCAGGAAATGTAAAAAGTACCGAAGTAATATTTATTTACCTGTTTTACCTCTTTAAAAATTGAAAGATAAAAATGTACCTTTTAAAGGGTAAAAATGGGAGCTTTGGTACTTTTTCTATCTCCTAAAGTAATGGTACAAAGTCTTGAAATTTGAACAGAAGGATTATCCAATAGAAAAACATTCTAAATAGTGGCAGTTTCTCGAAACATCTTTTCAGGAGATAGAAAAAGTACCAAAGTAATTTTTTACCTTCTTACCAAAAAAAAATCAAATGTTGCAAAAGGTACCTTTTTAAAATGTCATTTCGGTTAGAGGATCGTACATGCCAAAAATGTAGGTTTTGAGGAATCCCAATTTAATGGAGTCAAAACGGCTAAAAAAATATATACTTTGGTACTTTTTCTATCTTCTGAATTAATAACCCAGAGTCTTAAAATTTGGAACGAAGGATTCTCCAGTAGAAAAAACATTTAAAAAAATTACTTTTTAGAAATTTCGATATTAATGACCCCCATTAATATCGAAATTTCTAAAAAGTATTTTATTAATATTTCTATGTTTGGAGTAAAAATAAAGCGGAAAAATTTCTGACAAATGTGATTTTTACAAAGTTCTGATTCCTGGAGGGGGAATAAGTGAACTTTGTCTTTATATACCCTCCAACCACAAAATGGGGGTATACTCACTTTGTTATTCTGTGTGTAACGCATCGAAATATCGGTCTAGGACCCCAAAATGTATAGATATTGTTAATCAGTGATCGATTCTAAGATATTCTAGCGATGTCAGCCCGTCCGTCTGTCTGTGGAAGACACGATACAGTCCAAAATTAAAGAGATATGCTCCTGAAGTTTGGTACAAATATGTCTTATGGTCATAGGCTCGTTAAGTTCTAAGATGGGCAAAATCGGGCCAGGGGAAAAAAGTTTCCCCCTGAGAAACTAAAACAAAACAAAATTTTTTACCGGTTTTATTTTACTTTTTTAACCATTGGAACATTTTAATGACGGAAAAAGTTCTCAGTTCTACATTTCGACCTCGGGGATTAGAAAATTTGTGTTTTTTTTTTTGGTTCGCCCTTTTTTGTGGGCGTGGATATAAAAAATTGATTTTAATAAGGATTAAATTGTATAACTTAAGCGTAAAAAGTATAATAAATAAATTTGTAAACACAAATCGCAAGGGGGAAGTGACCCCCAATGACCTCTGCTTGACACCCCCACCCCAAAAAAGACGTCTCTGTATTTTTTTTTTTTATTTGTTAACATGTTGGAGCGTATCAAAGACTCAGCACAGACGAATTTTAAACTCTTACTTGTTTTTTTTTTCTAAAGTAAAATTTGGAAATTCCGATTCTAAATGGTGAAAAAGGGGGGAAAAGTGTTAGAAACTAGAAACTTGAAATTGGGAATGTACGGTCCACCTGCAGAACAAACATTTTGAAAAAGCACCTCTTAGAAATTTCGATATTAATGGCGTAAAAAGAGTAAAAAAGGTACTTTAATAATATTTCTAAATTTGGAGGAAAAATATGTGACAAATGCGATTTTTACAAAGTTCTGATTCTTCGAGGGGGAAAAGTAAACTTTGTCTTCTTTAAAAAAAAAAATGGAAATTCCGATTCTAAAGGGTGAAAAAGTGTTATTTGGCACTTTTTTATCTTAAGAAATAATTTCACTAGAAACTTGAAATTAGGAATGTACTATCCACCAGCAGAATTAATATGAACTAATTATGGCGAAAACTGTTCCTTCCTTATTCAAATAACTCGTAGTATCTGCAGATATCCTTTATACATTTGCTCAATTCAAATAGTTGTGGCTTTCTAAAAAAAAAAATTACAAAAAACTACATACATAGTTGAGTTTGAGCTGTACGTAGTATGTAAAAATCTTTAGAGATTTACTATGTTAAAAACTAAATGTGGTGGCTTTGGCTCTGGTTTAGCATTTTAACCTAAATAGTAAAGCAAGCGGAGCCAAAATATGTGTCCTTTTTTTGGTTTGATATTTTTTTTTGGTTGTTGTCTCCTCAACTTTTTAAGCTAGTGTTACTGCGAACATATAGCTATGTTTGTCCGTCCGTCCGTCCGTTCATCCGTCCGACCATTCAACCGTTTGTCAGAATATTTAACCAAACATAAAAATATATGAATATGTTGGTATAAATGTTATTATTCAGGGGAGGGAGAATTTATAAGTAACTTAATTTAAAAATAATTTAAGAGTTGTATAGTTCATGAGCGTAGTTAAATTTGACCATCAATTCTGAGAACTATGTGACATAGTTCATGAATATGAAATGCATAGTTCTTTAAATCTTCTAATTTCAATTGATCTTTCTTGATTAAATAGATAATTAACTAAATTTGAAAATCATATTAGAGCTTTTTAGTTTATGAACGAAATTTAATTAAACTATAACTTTTCTGAACTATGTGTCATAGTTCATAAATATGAAATGAATAGTTCCTAAAGATTTCGAATTTTAATTGATTCTTTTTAAATTTCAATTGAATAGATAGCACTACTTAACATTGAAAATGCGACTTGGACGTGACAGTATACACTTGATTACAATAGTTGTGCTAGTCAAAAATCCGGTCTCAAAACATTTCCGTCACATCAAGGTTTGGAGAAAATTAAGGATTTTTTCACGTAAAATATTTAAATTTCATATCAAATCTTCGAATTGCAAATAGAATCTTCGAATTACAAATAAAGTCTTTAAATGAAAATGGGATATTCAAGTTAAAAATGAAAATTTCGGATTACAAGTAGAATCTTCGAATTAAAATTGATAGTTTTCGAATTACATCTGTAAATGGTGTTGAAATGGTATAGTATTTTAATAGCGAAACAAAGTATTAAAGTCATATTTGAATTTTCTCAAAAAATAAGTATTTTTTCCTTATCACTTTAAATCATTATCAATTACCCCACTTAAGCAACAGTAAAAACATCAACGAGTATGAAAAGTTTTCTTTCCTGGTTACAGTGGTGCTGTTTTTACCGGAAACGGAAGACATCGCTGCATCACACGAACAACTTCTCGCAATTCTCGCCAATTTTTCTATGCCACCAATATACACAACACTAAAGCATAAAAAAAAGTTTTGTTTAGAAGAAAAAAAAAGTAAAAAAAAAAAAATTATATTACTGACAACAACCAAAAATATGTATTAAAAAAATCAAATGGCGCCCAATGGCTTGTTTTTCATTTCATTGCTAAAAGATTTGCTATTTTGCTGGTGTTGTTTGTGTTATTGCTGGCTTTCGACTTTTGCGTGTTTTTCCATAATTTTCCTCTGCTCTTTATCATTTTATTTTTATTTCACATGTTGCCCTTTTACAAACTACACCCTGTTCTGCTCCACTAGTACTACTACTTTACAGCATTGATTTAATATGGATAATATGATCGAAAATAATGGAAATAGATGGTTTCATAGTAGTTACAGAACTAGTTCTACACCATTTGCAGATGTAATTTTTAAAATAATAATTGAAATTCGAAGATTTTAATTGTAGTTTGTAAGTTCCAATTGAATATCGATGATTCTACTTGTATCGAAAACACTATTTAAAAGGGTTCTTGCGGATGTAAAAGTAAATAAGGCACAGTAACCGGATGGTATACCAGCACTGGCACGGAAACACTGCTGTTCGACGTTAGGACGTCCACTGTCTAACCTCCTTATTGCGTCATAGCGTGCGGAAGTCTTTTACCTTGTTGGTAGTTTTTCAATATACAGCAAATTCCTATAAAGATTCCGGCCAACAACTCTGATAATTACCGCACAATCACAATATGCTCTGCGCTCTCGAAGATGATGGAGAGCATGGTAAATTGCCATCTTTTGAAGTATATGAAGGCTAACTCTCTTTTAAGCGATCGAAAGTATGGTTTTCGCAAAACTAGTTCTGCGGGACACCAGTTGCCGTTTCGGAAAGTTGGAATCGTTCGATTTATAATTTGGGAGAAAGTAAAGTGGTTGCTCTAGATATCTTCAATGCGACTGATTGTATGTGGCACGGTAGACGTATAACGTCAGAATTGGGAGCGTCTGTCATATCTAGATTTGTCTATAGGGGCAAACAACAGGGAGGTGTTCTTTCGCCTCTTCTTTGGAACCTGGCACTGAACTCAATGCTACTATCTCTAGAAGTACGTGTTTGTCCAGTTGTCGCATATGCTGACGATGTCGCGATGGCAGTAAAGGGGAAGCATCTGACAGCATTGAGGGACATTCTTAAGTGTTCCTTGAAAGATCTGTCTAACTGGGCAAAGGCTGTGTTCTAGGAGTTAATCCAAGTAAAACAGAGCTTGTTTTGTTTACAAGGAAAAAAAAGATTACAGCTTTTGATCACCTTCTCAGATGGAGCCAAATATCTTGGATTATTTCTAGATATGAAGTTGAATTTCAGACGTAATATTGTGGAACGGGTGAAAAAAGCAACGATTGCTTTATATTCCTGTAAAAGGACCATTGGAAAACGATGGGGTTTTAGCTCTCAAGGTGATCATTGGATCTATACAGCAGAGGTGCGTCCAATTCTGCTGTATGGAATTATTGTCTGGTGGCCTGCTTTAGAAACAAAAGCGAACTGTGTCTTTATCACGAAGGTACAGAGAATGGCGTTGATGTGCGTCACTGGTGCTCTTCGTACTACACCTCCGGCTGCATTAGAAATCCTCCTTCACCTGATATCATTGGACATATTGGGTAAGCAGTATGCGATTACGTTGGCAATTCGACTCAATAGCACACTGCAATGGAGGAGTAGCGATTGTGGCCATAGCGCGATCGTGAAGAAGATAACAATACCATAAAATGTGGACCGTGCTCCCTCTATTAGCCTTTTAGAGCGCCACTTTACGACTATGATACCATCCAGGGAGTCTTGGATGAGGGAAATTCCGGTTAGTGAACCCAGCAGAAATTTTGCACAGATGGATGGAGGCTACACGAGCAAGTGGGGTTTGGAGTCTATTCGGAAGAGCTTGTATTAAGCCTGGCTCGAAGATTGCCAGATCATTGCAGTGTTTACCAGGCAGAGATGCTGGCCATAAAGGATTGGTTGAGTTGCAATGTCTTGTCTACAACCGCAGTCAGCATCTATACTGACAGTCAAGCCGCGGTCAAGTATCTGGAGTCCATGTTTCTGAAAACAAGATCTGCCCTTAACTGCCGTAAGTCTTTAAATGGGATGGCCAAGCAGTTTGATATACGACTCATATGCGTCCAAGGGCAAAGACCAGGGCAATGCCGATGGCTTGCAAGACTGGCAACATTCCAGGGAATTGCAAAGCCGATGAGCTTGCAAGGCTGGGAACTACCTTATAGGTTCCAACAGAATTGGAATGTGTTGGAATGCTTTTAGAAACTTGCAAGCAAAATCTACGGCTTTGTTTTGCGACGGAGACTAATCAGATATGAGCAAATGGATTGACTTGTGAGACAACACGACAGATTTGGCCTTATCTTTATCAGAGGCGCACAAGTGAGCTAATATCGCTTTCAAGATGAGAGATTACCGGACACTGTGTTATAGGGAAGCAAGCAGATCGATTAAATGTGCCGTCAAATAACTTTTGACGGAGTTGTATGGATGAAAAGGAGTTGAAAACTATCGAACACTTAATCTGCCATTGCCCGGCAGTTTCTGGTCAGAGATTTGCTTCACTGGGATCTAGGGAGCTGCACGTCCTTTCCGATTTGTCAGATGTCAAAATTCAATATCTTAGGAGTTTTAAAAGAAGCTCAAATTGGTTTAACGGCTGGGACCAGTGGGGAAACCTATTACGGTTCCGTGGTATTACAATGGACCTCAGAGTTTACATGTGCTGACGTAAAACGTCAGCAGCCACTTACAACTTAACATAACCTATGTGCCACGGTGCACTTGTATCTAAGCTTAATGCGTATGGTGACGATCATGACTTCTTTCGGTTCATTTCGAGCTTTCTCAGATATCGTTTTATACGTGCTGTTATAGATGGGTTTTCATCAGACGACTTTCAGCTTCAATCAGGGGCACCACAAAGTCCTGTTCTTTCTCTACCATTTTTCTTATTTTTCTTAACAACCTTCTTACAGTTAGTCAAACATCAAATCCTATCTACTCTTTAGCAGGTGACAGCAACATTTGTCATTCATTTTCCTTTGACCCTAGGCCAAGCCTTTTTGAGGTAGAGGGAAGAAGACAGATTATGAATGACACACTTAATCAGGACCTGTTGAAAATCTCCAAGTGGGATCTTGCGAATAGGGCCAAGTGAAATGCATGTAAGACCCAATGTTGTATGTTAACCCACAGGACTATGGAGCCAACAGCGTCATCTGTACATAAGGACGATGTTCTAGGCATGAAAATTCAGAGTGATGCCCATTGGAATAAGCACGTTTTCAGGTGTCCAAAGAAGCATTTCAGTGTCTCGGGTTTTTAAATGCTGTAAGAAGTAAGTTCTTCACCCATTCGATTTTCTAACTAATATTCCACCTATAACCGACAAAAGAAGGTAGACAAGGCAAATGTCCACAAACATATCTACCTCGTATCTACTACTCATAACTTATTTTCCTGATATCAACATACATATAAATAAGTTTGTTACGTCATTCGTAATACCTCGAAATATCGGTTTTTATTCAAAACAAAATATTTTTGCTCATAACCCAACGTAAATAGTTTTTAAGTTTTTTTTTTAATCTGATGGAATTTTTTTATTTCAAACTTCAAAATTCTTTAAACTTTTCAACCAAAGTGTAAATCAGTCTGTAACATTGTCGTTTTTTATATGTATAAACGTATGATTTCAATAGTATGTAAAAGTTTAACTTTTATATGTACAATTTCTAAAAATGTTGTTTTTCAATTTCTTTTCCTTTTGATTTGTGTGGTTTTACGCATAATTTATTGACATTTTTACCATGAACACCAGGGTGCAAAACAGACCCCCTCATTTCATATCCTGGGTGTTCCAATTTTTTTTTTTTCGAGAGGAGGAGGTTGAAGTTTTTTTTTTTTTGCAAATATATATTGAATAGTGCCAGTTGTTTTGCTTAATACGTGTGTGTATGCAAAATTTATTTATTATTTTTTAATATTTATTCCAAAAAGAAAATGCTATCAACTACACATACAAATGATTCTGTCATAGTTTAATTTATAGTTATAAGGAAAAGTAAAAAAAAAAATATTATTTTTCATTTGAAAAACTATTAGAGGTTTTGGAAAATAGGCAAACACCCACATGTGTGATATTTGAATATGTGACAGAGGTTAAAATGTTGAGATCATATGAATATTATAACTTCTACACTTAAGTAAGTTAAACATTTCAATTGTAGTGTTAAGATTTCACAATATTTAGGATTTGCTTAAGTGAGGAAACCACGAGCACTTTAAGATCAATGAGGGGAGATAATACCAATAGATATCTGTTTTCTATTCCGACACGTAACTCGAAACATGCTTGTGTGCTATTTTCTATCCACAGGTACTTTTGGATGGTAAGTGCCGTTACCGAATATCAAAACACAGTTGGCTCCCAAGGTGGGGCCTTTCTAAAGCGACTCTGGAAACACGTAAGTATGCATCAATTTTCAATAAAGAACTTTGAAATGAATTCAAATTTAAATGCCTTTACTAATTTTTCTCAGGCATTGAAATTATATCACACTTTTAAAATATTTCACTTAAAAATCAGGAATGGAGATTGTTGTATTCAAATTCCAATTTATTCGCCCGTTCCGACATATTTTGGATATTATTCGAGCCAAGAACTCGAAACTTGTGGTTTCCTAAAAACAATATGATAACCGTCGTCTCTCTATCTGTCAGATAACTAAACACAGTTGGCTCCCAAGGTGGGGCCTTTCTACAGCTACTCTACACTCAAAAAAATAACTTAGTCAAAATATTAGTAAAAGGTGTTGTAATTTACTTCAACTAAACTTTAGCAAAAAAAATTGTAAAAATTTAACTTTTACAGTTTTTTTTGGCAATTTACTATTGGTAAAATACAAAAATTTTGTGGTACTTTTACTATATTTTCTTGCTAGTTCTTTTTTTTATTTTACTATAATTTTAGCAAAAATATTAGTATTTTCCTTAAAGAAATGGTAATAATTTTTATTTTTTTTTTCTTAGTTTTAAGAAAAAAAAGGTTTAAAGTGTTCTAGTGTGAAAAAAAAAACTCATTGCAGATTGATGATGCTGCCAACACCATAGCAAAGTAGCCATCCATCAACTGCATGTGCGCTCAAAAATAGGCTACACAATTTTTAGTATTTTTTACCATATTTTTTGCTAATTTTATCAAATTTTTTGCTAATTTTATATGAAAATTTTTTAAAATTTGCCACCTAAATTGTTAATAAAAAGTTTATAATTTTGAAAAATAATTTTTTTAAAATGTTAACACATAGTTAGACATCTAATCTTTAATATCCAAAAGTTTTTTTTTTTATTTTTTTTTTAAATACATGTGAAAAAATTAAAAATTCGAAAAAAAATTGTTAATTTTTTACAAATTTTACCTGAAAATGTAAGAAATTTCTTGTGTAGACTACTACGCAATTCTCATTTGTTCTACTTAAGCTAAAAAAAATGACGCAAAAAAATAAAAAAAGTGAAGTGTTGTTCTTTAAGTTTTTTGTTTAAAGTGTTTAAGTGAAAAAAAATCATTTTGGATTTTGATGTTGTTGGAAGTCCAGTTACTGCAACTACAGCTGCTGAGAAGAAGGCAAAAGAAGATGCTGCCACCATCAAGCCGAAGAAACCATCCAACAACTGAAGTAATAGTTGATGCTGCTATTACTACATTTAAAGAACGTGGTGCTCAAAAAGAGGCAAACATTTTTTTAGTATATTCACCAAATTTTAAATCAACTACTAATCAGAGAAAAAAAATTACTAAATAAAACAGTTTTTTTTACCAAATTACAAATTTTTTTATCTATTTCAATTTTACCATTTTTTTTGGTAATTTTACCATATTTTTTGATTATTTTACAAGGTTGATTTTTTACAAAAATAAAATGGTATTCTTGTAATTTTACCATTTTTTTTTCCTAATTTTTTGATTAGCAAAATGGTTTTGCTAATATTACCAAAATTTTTGCAACGTCCAAAACTACAGATTTTTTTGCTAATTTTAACCATTTTTTTTGCTAGTTTTACAATATTTTTTTTTTGAGTGTAGAAACGCGTAACTATGCATCAACTTGCAATAAAGAACTTTGAAATGAACTCGAATTTAAATGCCTTTACTAATTTTTCTCATTCACAGTCATTCAAGTTATATCACACTTTTAAAATATTTCACTTAAAAATCAGGAATGGAGATTGTTTTATTCCAACTCCAATTTATTTGTCCCTTCCGACATATTTTGGATATTATTCGAGCCAAGAACTCGAAACTTCTGTGCTCCTAAAAATAATACGCTTAAACGTCGTCTCTCTACCCGCAGGTTCTCTTGGATAGTTTTTGGATATCTTAACACTTGGCTCCCAAGTTGGGGCTCTTCTGCCGCGACTATGGAAACTCGTAACAATAAATAACTTTCTAACGAAGTACATTGTTATGAATCAAAATTTTATTTATAATGTACACTGGGTTGTCTAGTGCGTTTAAGGTGACCAAGGCACCATTGGATCCCAAGTGGCGCCCTTCTTCAGCGAATCTGATAACAGTTTACTTTTAAATAACGTACACTTGTTGGCAATACATAGCTATCGACAATTTTTCTAAGTTATCGTCATACTTTCATAATATTTTACTAACACAATTCTATTGTACCTTTCCAATATTGTTCTTTACCTTCCTAGCCCACGGATTTCTTCCAGAACTTAAAACTTATGGACTCCTAAAAATAATATGCTTTGCAGTCGTCTCTCTATCGGTAGATTCTCTAGAATGGGTAGTTCCGTTTTCTAATAACTTAAGACAGTTTGCTCCCAACTTGGGTCTCTTTTACAGCGACTGTGGAAACATGTAAATCACTTTTTAATAAAGTAAATTAAATTGTCTTACAAGATTTTACTTTAAATTTAAGCAGGGAGATTGTTTATTTCCAATTCATATCTGTCGTCCGTTCCAGAATTGTATTCTACATTTAGAGACCAGACATTTCTTTCAGAATACCTAAAAATAATATGCTTAACTGTCGTA
Organism: Pegoplata infirma; assembly: GCA_963921195.1. Classification (NCBI taxonomy): domain Eukaryota; kingdom Metazoa; phylum Arthropoda; class Insecta; order Diptera; family Anthomyiidae; genus Pegoplata; species Pegoplata infirma. The sequence goes on along the minus strand of OY992539.1, from coordinate 39,941,740 downwards.
TTTCTATATGATAGTACTCTAGGATGGCTACTATTTCTGTCGGGACCAGTTGCCTCCCAAGTTGGGGTCTTTTTAAAGCGAATCCGGCAACACTTTACAAATAATCAGTTTAAATAACGTACATTGTTGTGGATTCAAATTTTATTCGTAAGGTTTTCTAGGATAGCAAGTGCGTTTTCGGTTACCTAAAAATAGTTCGCTTCCAAGTTGGGGCCTTTCTACAGGAAATCTGGTAACACTTTACAATTAATTAGTTTTTAATAAAGTAGATTGTTATGAGTTACATTTTATGAAGCCATCTTCAATTTTTCTATTTTTATCTTTTTTTAACAAAATTCATTTGAACCTTTCCGATATTGATGCCCAGAGATTTTTTTGAGAACTTGAAATGTGTAGTCTCCTTAACATAATATGCTTAATTGTCGTCTCTCCATCACCGGGTACACCAGGATGGCTAGTGACGATTTCGGTGACTTAAACATAGTTGGCTCCCAAGTTAGGGCCATTTTACAGTGAATGTGTTAACACTTTTTTTTAGAAATTTTCGTTTCTAAGATCATAAAAGGTTGTACTTTGGTACTTTTTCAGTCTTCTAAAAAAATGGACATAAAAACTTGATTTTTGGAATGTAGGATCCCTTATCGGAACATATGTTCCTTGAGGTTTTTCCCAAATTTCCCGCTGATGCGTGAAAATGAAGAACAGCGGCAACCAATAAGGATTCTCTATTTTTTCTCTATATTTTTTCGTGCGTGTTGTCATAGATTGAGTCTCTTCTAGAGAATTTCAGCGAAATTCAGGAATACTATAAGGTTCTGTTTTCTAATTCTTATTTTCATAAATGACCTTCTAAATCAAACTTCCAATCATGTTTTCTTCTTTACGGATGACAGAGACATTTGTCATTCAACTTCCTTCCGTCATAGACCAAGCCTTTTGATGGTTGGGCTCATGCGGCGGAATATGAATGACACCCCAACCGAGATCTTTCTCCTATCTTAAAGTGGGGTCGAGCGATAACAGAGAAAATGTTTGTCAGTCAGTCTATAAGTATGTTTAATAATCTCACCGCAGAGGTCATTTCTGTCACATTTAATCTAGAAAGGCTCAAGTCAAATATTCATAAACATTACTCCCTCTTTCCTCCCATTCATACCTATTTTTCCTAATATCAACACCATACGCTGCATTTTTAGGGGAATGCCCTGAGTGTTGGTTCAATTAAAATAAAATAAAAAGGTGCAAAAGTTTGGTACAATGGGGCTCTAAATTTTTAGTTTTCTTTAACGAATGTTATACGGAAAGCAATAAAACCCTCATAAAACGATTTTAAAAGCACACTCACTAACGCAATTTTTTTCTACACTCACAATTACGTGAGTAAATTTGAATTTAGTCAGAGTCACGCGTGAATTGAATCATGTGAATCACGCACTAATCTGCTCATGTGCCCATCTCTACTAGGAAAGATAGTGCCGTTTTTTTTCTTAACACAGTTGGCTCCCAAGGTGGGGCCTTCTAAAGCAACTCTAGTGATACATACATTTTATTACGTTTTTAGTGGATTAATTTATTCCTTGTAATATCTGCTGTCTCTTCCGACATTGTTCTATATGTCTCCAGCCCAGATATTTCTTGGAGATCTCGAAACCTGTGTTTTTCTAAACATTCGGCTTTGGAAAGAGAAAGGTTAGGACAGTAGCAAACATCATGCTTCCTCAACTGTGCCCATATTTGATAATTTCTCTGCACTGATAATTGCACTGTGAGGTTTTTTGCTCCACAAAATAATATAATGCTAATTTGAAGATTTTCGCCAAAAAACATTACGATTTAATGAAATAAGAAAACCTTTGATTTTTTTCACTTTAAAAAATAAAAATAAAATTTTTTTTTGTGCCAATTATTGGCACTTTAAGTAAATTTTTATATCTCAAGGTAGGGCTCTATTACAGGGTACAGTAGGCAAATGCTCTTTTCGGCATTACTTTTCCTTGACTCCGACTCCCAAGGTGGGGCCTTCTACAGCGACTCTAATGACACGGTCAATTTTTTCAATTCTTAATAACCCAATTCCATTATACATTTCTCACTAGTCCTTTAGTTTGCACCTTCCTGCCAGCTATTTAATCAATCTAGTCAGTCCATTAAAAGTTTTTCGTTTTCTAGCAAGACACATAATAAGAAAATAACCATCAAACAGGGGGTAAAACATATACTGTCATTGTATTAGCGATAAAATTAATTTGATTTGAATTAATTACATAAAAACTTCCAACAAAAAAAAAAAAAATCTGGTTAAAGTAAACTAAAAACCGTTTGTTGCTACAAAACTTATGAAGGCCAATGTGGTAAACTTTTGAAAGTTATTAAATTATACAAGTACTTTGAGTAACTAATAGAACTTTCATATTCAGTTTTCAATTGATTGACGTCTATATAAAACTAATCAATTTTTTAAGATCAAAATCTCAATATAATAATAAATCAATTTATTTTTGACAAGCCAAAAAGTGTAATGAAAATCAAAGAAAAAAAGCAAAAAAGGCTAAACTAAATTTATCAACTCATACATGACAACCTGGTGGTAAAGTAATTGAGAAGTATGTATGATGTTATGTAGTGGCAGAGAAAAACCACATTTAGTTTTCAATAACTTTCTATTTGAAATGAAATATTACAAAATATTCATGGTGGACTTTTTTCAACTATTTTTTTTTATTTGGTTGAATTGGTTTTTATCATCTATTAAACATTGAATTGAGAAGAACCATTTAGAAATCTTGAAAATATATTGCTTTTTGAATGGTTACGGATTGTATGCGGCATGGTTAGGATTAATAGTACCAACTATAAATTTAGGAAGAAAGTTTTAAAAAACTGATAATAGTTTTTGCTAGGGGCCTCTGTAGGTTGGTTTGTAGCGTGATAGTCTTTGAACGTGTTGGTCGTTGGTTCGATGCACAATAGAACCCTTGATCTGTTTTGTTGCAGTTCTCGGTTAGGTTAAAATTAAATTAAAAATGAGTTGTAAGTATAATTAAAAATACCTAATCATGGGATCAAAATCATTATGAAACAACTGCTGTCAACATCTAATCCCTTTTTTCGTATTTTCAAGCCCAAGTTCTGAGAATGATCCACCCAATCTAACCTGGAAAGTTTGCGAAGATTCTTCGAATGATGTTGGTCCCTTTTAATATATTTACAAATTATAAACACATTTTAAACTTTGTTTGCTCTTGTATTTATTTTCGAATATATAGATATATATAAAATATTGCTCTATATATTTTTCTATACTTCAAAGACCGCAGTAAATGTAGCGAAGAATTTTGTAAAATGTTGCCTGTGTTAAATTTGCAAAGATACAAAGTCTTCTGCACTTTAGAAATTCCTTTATTGTTAAGAGAATTTTAAGTTCGATTGTGCATAAATTAGCACAAGTACATCCGCAATGGGATAACAATTACATTTAAACACACTAACACATTCACAGTATTGCATGCATATGTGTGTATTAGGGTTGCACAAACGCTGCAAAAAGAAGTGTTTGCCGGAAAATGGGCCCCGATCCAAGCATGGACCGATTGGATCTATACTTGGTTTGATCGTTTATTAGTGTAGAAAATATATACAAATCAAATTTGAGTGAAATTGAATTATATATGTTACTAATATACAGGGCGATTCAGTCACGACCCTCCGAATTTTACCAGCGTATTCCTTGGCTCATTTCATGAAAATATATCCATTACGACCATCCCCCGTCGTGTGCGAAATGGCAGCGGTTTGAAAATTTTCGGATTGGTGGTCGTAGGGTAAAATTGATAACTTCTGAACCTGGGGTCCGTTTTTTTTTGTATTTCGGCTTGTTGGAATGTTCATTAGGAGACCATTCAGAATCAATAACAAAAAAATTAAAATAAAGTGAAATCGTCGAGATACAGAGCTTTTAAAAATAAAATTTGAAAAAAAAGACATACAAATTTGCACATTATCTCAATTTATTCAGCCAGATGGCAGGTAACTTATATTTTTTTTCTCTCTTAAAAGATAGCCCTACGTCTTACCTTTCCAAAATGCCCTAAATAAAGCCCAGAGGTCTTTCTGTTCTAAAGTTATGACCATTTGACTGAAATGCAAACAATTTTTTTTTGGATTTGGAGGCGAAATAACAGCACACATTCATTTGTTTTTGTAAATTAACAAGTTTAAGATTTTATTTTATTAAACATTTTGGAAGGCAAATGGTCATAACTTTAGAACGGTAATACCTCTGGGCTTCTTTTAGGGCATTTTAAAAAGGTAAGACGTAGGGCTATCTTTTAAGAGAATAAAAAACATAAGTTACCTGCCATCTGGCTGAGCAAATTGAGGTTATGTGCAAATTCGTATGTCTTCTTTTTCAAATTTTATTTTTAAAAGCTCTGTATCTTGACGATTTCACTCTAATTTAATTTTTTTGTTATTGATTCTGAAAGGTCTCCTAATAAACTTTCCAACAAGCCTAAAAACAAAAAATACCCTACTACCCTCCAACCACCAATCCAAAAATTTTTAAACCGCTGCCATTTCGCACACTTGCATTTTTTGGGGATGGTCGTAATGGACATATTTTCATGAAAAGAGCCAAGGAATACGCTTGTAAAATTCGGCGGGTCGTGACTAAATCACCCTGTATAGATTTAAGTCAGTATCGGGGGGAATTTGTGTACGAGTCCAAAAATGGTCTGATTTTATTTCAAATTAGGGGCCTCCACTAAGGCTGGGTTTTTGCCTAGATTGATTCTAAGAGGGTAAGAGTCCCCGCACAACAATGTCGGAGCGGTTGACGGGTTCGGTCACGAGAGAGTATAGGCGCAAAACAAAGGCGGCAGCGGGAAATTCAGTCAAGCGTTGATATTTACGTTTTTTTCACTTTTTCACCATTTTTTAATTTAAGTTTACTGTTTTTTTTATTATCAATTTGATTTTCTTATATTGATTCGTTTTTTTTTTGTGTTATTTTTAGAATTTTAAATATTTTTTTTTAGAAATCACATTTTTTTGTTTACTTTATCGAAAATAATCGAAATATTTATAAAATTCTGGCAACATTTTCATATCAAAAATTAAAAGAGAGAGAGAAACCGACATAAAAATAAAATTGATTTTATTCAAGCGGTTTTCGGTCGAACGTTTTTTCTTGCCAAAATTGTATGAAAAAAACGTCACCGACATTGTTCTGCGGGGACTCTAAAAATGGTAAAAACTGTAATTTTTGTACTTGTTTTATTTCCTCAAATAATGTTCTAGAGACTTTAAAATTGGAATGATGGATTCTTTGGTGGAAAAAGTACATTTTGAAAATTCAGTTTCTAAGTGTGGTAAAAGGTTTAAAAAGTGTACTTTTGGTTTTGTTTACTGAAATAATGGTCATAGAGACTTAAAATTTGCAATGTAGGATCCGTAGGTGAAAAAAACATTCTGTAAACAAGACCTGTTGAAAATTGCGTTTCGAAGTGGGGTAAAAAGTGTACTTTTGGTGATTTTTATATTTCCTGAAATAATGGTCGCAGAAACTTGAAATTTGGAATGAGAATCCTTTGGAGAAGAAAACAAACATTCTGGAAAAAATCATTTTTGGAAATTCCGTTTCTTAGGGGAGAACTGTACTCTGGTAATTTTTATATTTCCTGAAAAAATGATCGTAGACAAATGAAAAATTACTTTTTGGGACTCCGATTCTATGACAAAAAGGGTGAAAATTAACTTTGGTACTTTTTTCTTTTTACTTTTTTTTCGTACTTTTTTCTTTTCCCTGAAATAATGATCCAAATAATGGTCCTTCGGTGAAAAAACATTCTGGAAAAAGGACTTTTTGTAAATTTCGTTTCTGAAATAAAGGTCACAGAAATTTAAAAATTGTGATGTAGGATCCTTTGTGGAAACAACATTCTGAAAAAAAATACTTTTTGGAAATTAAGTTTCTAAAGGAGTAAAAATGTGTACTTTTGGTAATTTTTATATTTTCTAAAAAAATGAACCTAGAAACCTGAAATTTTAAATGTTTAAATGTTTTAAATGTTTTTAGGTTGTAAAAGAGTAAAAAAATATTCTCTTGGTCCTTTTTATATTTTCTAAAATAATGATTAACATAGACTCTCGAAATTTGGAATTTAAGTTCATTCGGTGAAAAAACATTCTGGAGAAAGTACTTTTTGAAAACTTCGTTTCTACGGATTCTAAGGGGAAAAAGGTTAACAGATTGTATTTTGGTCATTGTTGCCTCCAACAAAATCGTAAATTATACATGGATCAGGCCAAAATTATATAGGAAATCACGAATTACACATGCTTTTTATACCCTTCACTCTAGTGATAGAGGTTATATATAAGTTTGTCATTCCGTTTGTAACACCTCAAAATATTGGTCTAGGACTTCCTAAAGTTTATATATTCATGATCCTCGATCGATTTTAAAACGATCTAGCCATGTCCGTTCGTCCGTCTGTCCGTCTGTCCGTCCGTCTGTCCGTCTGTGTTTCAGTCTATTGAAAACACGCTAACTTTTGAAAGACTTTAAGGAGGCTCCTAAAGTTTGGCATATATGTTAAGTATTTACCTGGTCAGGTTGGTATTGCAATCCAGCGAAATCGGTCTAATGGTTTAAAAGATACGAGCAAAAGACTGAATTTCGGCAAGGGTTTTACGTGAATTTACGAGATAAAAAACACGCTTACTTTCGAAAGGCAATTCTGAGGATGCTGAAGCTTGCCAAATATATTTGTCGTTCCCCTGGCCTAGTTCGAATTGAATTTCAGCCGAATCGGTCTAGTGGATCAAAAGTTATTAGCAAAACCGTGAATTTCAGATTTGTTTCACATTAAATTCACATGTTGTAAACCCGTTTAAGATATTTTAAAAACATTCACACAAAAAAAAAACTTTTTCAAATTACTAGGAAAAGTCTCTTAATCCCATTTTAACAATATTTGATAGTTTTCCTTGTTTTTTAACAAATCGAAATTTACATTTTTTTTTGTAATTTTACAATTTTTTTTTGTAATTTTACAAATTTCCAAGATAATTTTAGAAAAAAAAAAATCTAGTAAATTCACGAGAATTCCCTGTAATTTTAGATTCGCCAAATAACTGTAAATTTACAATTTTATTGGTAAAAATCATGTAAAATTACAAAATTATTGGTAAAAAGCTTGTAAAATTACTAGGAGTTCTCGTAAAATAGAAGGTAGCAAAAAGTCTAGCAAAATTACGAAACCTCCTTGTAAATTTTATTGTGTCAAAAAATTTGTAAATTTACAATTTTATTGGTAAAAACCTTGTAAAATTACAAAATTATTGGTAAAAAGCTTGTAAAATTGCTAGGAATTTTTGTCAAATAGGAGGTAGCAAACAAAAAAAAGTTACAATTTTTTTTTGTAATTTTACAAGGTTTTTGTTTTTAGTGTTGGTAAGTCATAAAAATATTTGTCAACGTATTTTTGTCACTCAAAAATATTTTTACGCTAAAAGAAAATACATTGGAAAAACATTTTACACTCAAAAAAAATTTTACACTCAAAAAAAATTTAGTAAATTATTTTTTTTTTTTTGAAAAATTACTTAAAAAAGGGTTTTTACCACGAAATAAAATATTTCTAATGAAAAATGTTATTTTTTTAACGTCAGAAAATTTACTATGACTTAAAAAGGGCATTGCGAGGGTATTCATATATCGAATTTAACTTTTCTACTTGTTTTATATCTCTCATAGTTTTCGAGTTATTTCGAAAATTGTATTTTTTTTGCAAACCAAACTCGATTTTTGCAAAAAGTGATCGATAGAAAATTATTTTCCACCATAACAATCGATACAACTTATAAAATGCAGGCCACCCTACTATACATATTGCACATGGTTACTTTTATATTTGTGTGCAACACACACAGTGCTAGATTTTATATAAACCGGAAACAATTGGACGTGAAAAAAGTACATTCATACATTTTATAGCATTTCAAGTGTATCTTTGTGTAAGTGTGAATGTATGGATGTGTTGGTTGCATGGTAAACCTTAAGTAGGTACTTGCTCGTTTTCTTTTTTTTTTGCAATAAAAACTTACAAAAAAGGAAATCGAAAGAAAATAAAGTTTTCCACATAGATTGTATGTGTTTGTTTGTGTTATAGAAATAGATAGAAGAGATACAATATATTCTTCTTCTAGCATCCGCAAGTACTACTATGTGTATATGAGAATGTGTGTTGGTACCTTTTGGAATTTTTACCTTGTAATTTTAAAAGCAAATTTCACGCAATACTATTCTTTAGCATCAACAACAGCAACAAAGAATCATACCAAAATAATAAGAAAAAGAAAAATCTTAATGGAAATAGTCTGGAAACACATGCGAACCCTTTACAGTTAAGATTTCTTTTTCTATTTTCTTGTGTTTTTTTTTATATTGTAAAAATAATAGAAACATTGTATAGATTTTCATTGAAACTCTACTTGCATCTGGGGTTAGTCACCAGATAAGGATGAGTTGATGAGTAGTAGCAGTGTGTTACAGCTTCGAAAAATCTAAATGTTAAAGATATATCTTTAGAACGAACATACAGTAGTAGTAGTCAAGTACTTTTTTTTTTGCTGTTATTGTTGCTGCTGAATGTCAGGCAGTCCAAAGAGTAAAGCTTTTTAGCCATTTCCTGTTAAAAAATTTGCCGAAATATAGTAACTGACTATTTCCTTAAGAGATTTACACTCAAAAAATAAGACTTTGTTTAAAGTTATTACAGATTTTGATGTAAAATTGTTTTTAATTTTACTTTTGATGATATTTATAACATTGTGCAACAAGAAATTTTATCTTGAAATAGACCAAACAGATTTGAAAGTAGGCCAAACTAAGAAAAAAACTTTCGTAATATAAATGAACCTAATTCATTATTTTGTTTTCATTTAACCAATGAAGGAATTGGTGACAGGACATAATCCCCACGGACATTACCCACATAACGGACCGAATTCATCATGGTCATAATCCCCATAATAGTTGGGACTATGACCGTTTCCAAAACGGTCACAATCCCAATTGGGATTATGTCCGTTCCCTGTTGGTATTACGACCGAACTTTTGTCGGTCATATCCCCCATTCACATTATGGGGAGTAAGTCCAAAGTAATTTTGTTCATAATCCCCGCTTTCTGCAGAGAGGGTAGGTTTAGCGAAGCCACTATATTAATTTATGGAGTTTGTAAACCCGAAGGCCGCCTACGCAAAAAACTTTAAATACAAAAAAAAAAAAAAATTTTTGGGATTATGACCAACTAGTATGTGGACATAATCCATATAATGGGGATTATGGCCTCTTGTTACGTGCTCATTATCCCCATAAATCTGTTTTTTATTGGGATTATGTTCAAATTATTTTCGGTCATAGTCCCCACTAACATTTTGTGGATTATGACCGAAATTAATTTGTTCATAATCCCAATAACGAAAATGGGGATTATGTCCGTGGGGATTATGTCATATCACCGAAGGAATTCAGAAGCTTAATAAAATATTATGCATATGAGGCATTCTACACCAAATGTCCAGCGAAAAAAAACATGTGTACCGTAAACTTCTGAATAGGTGATATGGATAGCCCTATATGGAACTTAGAAAATTGCGTTTTTGGTTTTTCAATTTTTCAAAAACTGGGCTTAGGAGGCGTGGTCAAATATTGGAAAAATGGTCAAATTTGTGGCGAGTTGCCTTGATTAAATATTTATCACATTAAAACGGAATGCACCACAATGTCAAAAATTTACGTTCTTATATAGTTTTGTATGGGCTATCGATTAAATTTTTTTTTTTGGAAAATTTTCAGAACCCGTTCTGAAATTTTCCATTTTTTACAAAAGTCAATTTATCAAAAATCCGGGCACTTTTTTTTTTCTTTTTTATTTATTTTTTTAAAAGTTTAGATGTTTGTCCATCCACACAAAAAAAAATCAGAAACACGTTCATCTTTTTTTTCGAGAAAATCGCATTTGAACTTTAAATTTCATAACAATTTAGTAATTTGCTTGTATTTTCTTGTGTCAACAGAGCGTATGACGAATATTTATGCAATTAATATTACTCATTCGCAACTTTAAAACAAAGAAATACAAGCAAATAACAAAATTGTTATGAAATTTAAAGTTCAAATGCGATTTTCTCGACAAAAAAGATGAACGTGTTTCTGATTTTTTTTTGTGTGGATGAACAAACATCTAAACTTTTAAAAAAATAAATAAAAAAGAAAAAAAAAAGTGGCCGGATTTTTGATAAATTGACTTTTTTAAAAAATGGAAAATTTCAGAACGGGTTCTGAAAATTTTCCAAAAAAAAAAAAAAAATTTAATCGATAGCCCATACAATACTATATAAGAACGTGAATTTTTAACATTGTGGTGCATTCCGTTTTAATGTGATAAATATTTAATCAAGGCAACTCGCCACAAATTTTACCATTTTTCCAATATTTGACCACGCCTCCTAAGCCCAGTTTTCGAAAATTTGAAAAACCAAAAACGCAATTTTCTTAGTTACATATAGGGCTATCCAAACACCCTATTCAGAAATTTACGAGACACATGTTTTTCTCTAGCGGGACATTTGGTGTGGAATGCCTCATATTGGGAATAAATTTCATAAAATTTGCTTCATTAGATTTCATAGCTCAATAAAGAATTTCAATAAAATTGGTTTATAAAACTTGTTGTTTTTGACGCCTGTCGAGTCGCATCTGTTTACTCTATAGGAAACGCGCAAAATGTAGACAAATAAAAAACAGCTGATCAGAGCGTCACGAATTTATTTTGTGATTTTTTTTATACTTTTTGTACAAAATTTTAAATGTTCGTCTAATTGTATAGTGTCATAACTCATAATTTGCCGTTTTAAGGTTAACAATACAGAATTATTTGTTATATCCTGCTTGATATTGTGTCAAAAAATTCGTGTTAATATCCTTTAAACTCACCGTTTGAGAAGAGAACACGCCATTATTAAATTTTCTACTCACGGGCCTTTTGCAACGTAAACCAAGTTTCAATTGTAAACTTTAAACAGGTTTTCTGTAAATTCAAAAATTTTGAGTTATGTCACTATACAAGTAAATGAGCGATATGTTTACTAAAATTCACGTTGATTTATAGTATTTCGTGGTTTTACTTATGCAGTAAAATTTTGTGTGGAAAAACTGAGTAAAATCTATAAATAAAAAAAAAAATATGAAAGTTTATTTTTCTTATTTGTTTTATTGATTTTTTCAGACTTTTTATACGAAATTTAAAATGAAAAGTAAATTATTAATTTTATATTTACTAAAATCCGCGCGATTTTGTGTGAAAACCATAAAAAATGTGAAAGTGTATTTTTTCAACCATGTCTACTGCAATCACGTAAATTTAATAAAACTTAACGATCACCCAAATTGAAAAAAATTGTTATTAATGAACATTTTTATTAATTTCAATTTAAGGTTGCAATTTCCGTTACTTACTGCTATTGCATATTTAATTCGTTTCACGAATAAATAAAACAATAATAAAAAAATTACGAAAATTCTAAAGAATTCTGAAAATTAAAAAAAAAAAATCAAAAAATTCTAAAAATCTTTAAAAATTAAAAGAAAAACATGGAAAAGTTTGGGAAGAATAAAAGAAATGTGAAAAAATGTGTCAAAAAATTAAAAAATTTTAAAAATTTCTGGAAAATCGAAATAAAAATAAACAAGTGAGAGTGATGAATTCAGCGGTGCCGATTTTTTTTTAGCAAAATCTGAAAAATGCTGGAAATTAAAAAAAACTCAAAAAAATTTTGGAAAGTTTAGAAAATCAAAAATATGTTGAAAAGTTTTGGAAAATTCGAAATAAATTTTTTTTTAAGAAACTAAAAAATTTGCAAATTGGAGAACAATTTATAAAGTATTGGAAGATTTAAAAAAAGCTTAAAAAAAAAATTCTAAAAATCCAGAAAAGTTTAAGATAAGGTCTGAAAATTAAAAAAAAAAAAAGAAAATGCTGGAATATTAAAAAAATTAAAAACAAATTTAGAAAAATTCAAAAAAAATATTAGAAAAATTATAAAAAAATCGGAAAAATATTGGAAGATTTAGAAAAGTTAAGAAAATTTTCAGAATTGAGTAAACTAGAGGTGTTTGCGTGAGTGATTTTTGACTCACACTCACGACAGGAATTTTTAAATCACGCACACTCACTCACGAACATGTTTTTTATACTCACACTCTCTGACAATCACGTTAGTAAATTTAATACAACTCACACTCACGTGCACTCACACAAGCTTCACACACACTCACGTTGACTCACACTCACGAAACTCTTATTTATACAAAAAAAAAAATTTTAAAACTAAAATTTCAAAAATCTTTCAAAATTTTCAATAAAAATAGAAACATGTTGAGAAATTCAAAAAAATTTTAAACAATTAAAAAATAAAACAGTCGACATAAAACATGGGAACATTCCGAAAAATTAAAAAAAATTACGAAAAGGTCTGAAATTAAAAAAAAAAATAAATAAAAAAAAAAAACGTGAAAAATTTGAAAGCTCAATAAAATTCAGAAAAAATACAAAAGTCTAAAATAGTTTAAGAAAATTTATTAAAAATCAGGAAAATATAAAGAAAATGAAAACTCATCAAAAAAGTACAGTCTTGAATTTATCGACTTTGAACCAATTTAGCTAAAATTTAATAACATATTTAGTACAAGGACAAGTTTCAGTAGCCTCTAAGAAGGAAATCATGACTATATATATTTTATGGGCCAATATTTCGAGGTGTTACAAACGGAATCAAAAACCTACCCAAACTAAAATAAATAATAATTTTAGAAAAAATGCACTCGTTGAGTTTCTTTAATGAAAAAACTTTTATATTTTTTCATCGAAAAAGAATCAACATTCCCAACAAATTTCCTCACATATTCTGTTCGTTCTGTCACGGTCGCCTTAAATTAAGTCGTTCTTTTACTCAAACAAAAAACTTACTTTGATACTAACCATTTCTTCCGAGTGTATTAAATCTATACCAGCCTGATTTGTTTCTTTGTTAAACTTAAAATAACGAAAAAAAAAAAACGAAATCTTTAAAAAAATTATTGGCCAAGAAAATGGCGGATATAGTTGCACATCACACAATTTAAAGCCATCTTACGGGTATAAGGAACAATAGAACACACTCGTGCAGCCGTGTGATGTATTATAACAGCAGTAGTCAATGTGCATTTGCTAAAATTTCCTAGATGCACTTGACTGCTTAAACAATTTATTGCTTTCTTGATCGCATTCAACTTAAGATTTCACAAAATAATACAAGAAAAAAAAAAAAACACAAAAGTAAACTCTGTTACACATTCAATAAAGTATAAAACGACGGTGGAGTAGCAAGGAGTAGCATTTTCGAAAAGGACTATAGTAATCTATACTTGAAGACGTCTGTGTATTTGTACTTGTGATTTTATGTATTAGAGCAGTGGTTCTCAAATGGTGGAATGAGAACCTGCAAGGAGGGTTGTAGGGATATTTTTAGGCGGTTGCGAAGGATTTCTAGTTTTAGGATAGAGTTAAATTGAACATTAGCGATTTGTCTCACTCAAAGAAAAAGCTTCATTATATTAATGAAAACTGTCATAAATATAATGAAAATCTTCATTAAAGTTCATCCAATGTAACAGTTTCTAAAATACAATGAAACTGTTTCATAATTGTTCACAGGGTCAATATTTATAAAATTTTACATTATATTTATGAAACTTTTCATAAATATAATGAATAAAATTACATAAACTTTAATGAAACTCTTAATAAGTTTTATGAAATGCTTCATATATCCCAGCAAAAAAAGTGCGGAGTACTTCTATTTGGAGTGCTTTAAAACTATAACAAATGTAATGAAATACAACAAAAATAACAAAAAACACAAGAAAAAAACACACAAACAGTTTTTTCTACTCCATAAAAAGTTGTTATTCAGCACTTAACTCATTACCTTCCGCGACACTCCCACACTCCCATACTATTTATGAAATGTTTCATTATAAAAGCAAATGCACTATTTTTTTTTAGAAAAAAAAAATCTATGATATTTCTTATTCATATTATAAAAAATCATATGACACGTTTGTGATTTTTTTATGAAATCATGAAATTGTATGAAGTGCATTTCATGCACTCAGAAAAGTATGTAAGTTACTACATGTTAGTTGTTTGTATATTTTACAGTAGTTAATTGTTTTCAACTACAAAGTCAGTTGTTTTTGTATGAAAAATATCAAACAACTATTTCTGTTAGTTATTTTAAGTCGTTTTTTTGAACAACTAACAAAAATTACTGTGATGTAGTAACAGTTATTTAAAGTAGTTAATTTTACTTTTTTTATTTCTTAAAAATTTTCCAAGTTTTTTTCCAAAAAATTAAAATTTTCGTTTTTTTTTATTTTTCACAACTTTTTTTTTTTTAAAAAAAAAAAAAAACTTGGAAAAAATTTGGTCTTCAATTTTTTTCCGAAAAATTTTTTGAAAAAAAAAAAAAAAAAATTATGTATTGATTATTTTATTTTTACTACATTTTAGTTTTTTTGACTACAAATGTAAGTAGTTTTTACTAAATAAGTCAGTTGTTTTTTGTCAGTTAAAATAACTAACATTGTTAGTTGATTTAACTGAAAAAGTAGTTGACCCCAAAACAACTTACAAAGTAGTTAATTTAACTGACATTTTCAGTTGATTTTACTAACAATATTTTTTGAGTGTAGACTTTTTTCATAAAATTTCATTATATTTATGAAGATTTCATTAATATATAGAGATATTATGACAAAAATATTTATGAAACCATGTCATAAATATTATGAGGCATTTTTCTCTGAGTGTAGTAAAGGGTTTTTATATTTGCTAAATAGCTTTGACAATGAAATCTAAAAATTTCGAAACACATGTCGACTAAGTCTTGCAAAAATTACCAACATAAATAAATTTTATTAATATTCTTATAATTAGAACTCCCGAAATTCTTCAGAGATCTTTTAACCACAGGCCATGGGATATCGGACCTGTGGGCCGATATGATATAACTTATAACAACATATAAAACAGATTGTTCTCAGACGGCGGTGAAGCATAACTTATAGGGGTATCCCTTTTGGGGTAATTGAGTCATTTGAAATGTCTTAAAAAACTATTGAGAATCCCTGAACTAAAGGTTGCTGCAAATGTTGATGATGATGTAAGTGTAACATTTTAGAGTAAAGGATAGGATTTTTTTTTTTATTTTTATCATCATCCTTTTTTAATGAAAACGCAAAAGTGCCAACAAAGGCTACAATTGTTTTATCTATTCATTTTCTTAAAAAAAAAAACAAGACTCAAGTCACTTCTAAATTCAAGAAGACCTTGAGTATGCAACAAATAAATGAGTTTTAAAGCATTATGTTGAAAAGTTATTTTTCAATGCCATACAATTTTAATATTACCGTACTGTATCACTGCATTTAGATAGTGTGCACTATGGGTCAACAATTACCAGTTTTTGAAAAAAGTGGCCCATAGTGCAAGTGTTATCCTAATTTTTTTTTTTTTAAATTTTTAAATGTTTTGCGGAAAATTTGGGTGCTCTTGAATGTTGCATTTGCTTAGCAAAAGTACAAAAAATCCTGCAAAAAATGAGGTTTTCTTAGGCTGGTTTAGTTCTCCAAGGGGGAACTTTTTTCCCCTTGGTCCGATTTTGCCCATTTCCGAACTTAACCTGCCTAGAAATATGAGGCATTCCACACCAAATGTCCAGCGAAAAAAAAAACACGTGTACCATAAACTTCTGAATAGCTTGTATGGATAGCCCTATATGGAACTTAGAAAATTGCGTTTTCGGTTTTCAATTTTTCAAAAACTGGGCTTAGGAGGCGTGGTCAAATATTGGAAAAATGGTAAAATTTGTGGCGAGTTACCTTGATTAAATATTTATCACATTAAAACGGAATGCACCACAATCTTAAAAATTTACATTCTTATATAGTTTCGTATGGGCTATCGAATAAATTTTTTTTCCTTGAAAAATTTTCAGAACCCGTTCTGAAATTTTCCATTTTTTAAAAAAGTAAATTTTGTCGAATGAGTAATATTCATGCAATTAATATTACTCATTCGCAACGTTAAAACAAGAAAATACAAGCAAATTACAAAATTGTTATGAAATTTAAAATTCAATTTCGATTTTCTCGAAAAAAACGAAAAATACATTTCTGATTTTTTTTGTGTGGATGGACAAACATCTAAACTTAAAAAAAAATTTAAAAAAAGAAAAAAAGTGGCCGGATTTTTGATAAATTGACTTTTTTAAAAAATGGAAAATTTCAGAACGGGTTCTGAAAATTTTTCAAGGAAAAAAAAAATTATTCGATAGCCCATACGAAACTATATAAGAATGTAAATTTTTAAGATTGTGGTGCATTCCGTTTTAATGTGATAAATATTTAATCAAGGCAACTCGCCACAAATTTGACCATTTTTCCAATATTTGACCATGCCTTCTAAGACCAGTTTTTGAAAAATTGAAAAACTGAAAACGCAATTTTCTTAGTTCCATTTAGGGCTATCCAAACAACTTATTCTGAAATTTACGGGACATATGTTTTTTTGTAGCGGGACATTTGGTGTGGAATGCCTCATATAAGACATATTCGTGCCAAACTTCGGAAGTCTAGCTCTTTTATTTTGGACTGTATTGTGTCCTCTACGGACAGACTGACGGACGGACGGACGGACATCGCTAGAATGTCTTAGAATCGATCACTGATCAATAAAATATATACTTTATGGGGTCCTAGACCGATATTTCGACCACATACTGTGGTTGGAGGGTATAAAAAAACCAAAAAAAATTTTGATGAAAAAACAAATCGTTGATGAAAAAAAATTTTTGGTAAAAAAATGTTTTCGAACAAAAAGAAATATAAAGAAAAAAAAATTGATGAAAAGAAGAAAAAATTAATAAAAAATTCTTTTTGATGAAAAAAAATTTTTTTTTTTGATGAAAAAAATTTTTTTTTTGAGAAAATAAATTTTATGAAAAAAATGAGGCAAAAAAAAATTGATGTAAAAAAAATTGATTTAAAAAAACTTTGATGAAAAAAAACAAGTGAGAGTGTTAAATTCGGCTGTGCCGAATTTAACAAAATGTAAAAAAAAAATTGTCAGGGGCGTTTGTTTTGGAGGGGGGGGGGGGTGATGGGAGTCAGTGGGGGACGTTGAGAGTACCTTCCCATCCCGATAAATATAGCAAATGTTTCATTTATTTAACAAAAATACAAAAAACATGTAAAAAGTGTATTTTTTCAGAGGTTGGTTCAGTTCTTCAAGGGAGAACTTTTTTCCCCCTTAGCCGATTTTGCCCATTTACGAACTTGACCTGTCTAGGACCATTGAAGGAGGCTAGCTCTTTTATTTTGGACTGTATCGTGCCATCTACAGACAGACGGACGGACGGACATTCACAGAATGTCTTAGAATCGATCATGGATCAATAATATATACTAGGGTATTCAATTAATCGAGGTTCTGGTTTAATCGGTTAATCGAGCAAATAATTAATCGGGGTTGAGATTTAATCGGTTAATAATCGGTTAAATTTGAATTATTCGGTTAACCGAATAATATCAATTTAAAATTTAAATTGAATATAAAACCACGAATTGTGTATACTTTTAAGAATTTTATTAATAAGAAATCTATATCCGATATGGCGAAGCTTTAAATACCCGTTAGCCCAAATAAAGAATTTTTGGCACCCTAAAAATTATCCCAATCCAAATTGGCCCCAATTCTATGTGAAAAAATGTAAAAAAAATAAAACAATTTTTATAAAAAGGAAAAATTGAGCCAAATTGTTGCCGGGCTTAGATGCACCCCTAAAAAATTTTCGAATTCAGTATTAATAATATGAACAAAAAAATTGTTTGGTTTACAAATTTGTTTTCTTTTATTTGTCAGGGCCGAAATTTCAATAATTTCATCGGTCGATATGATATATGAAAAAGGATATCTAAAGGATTCCAAAAATAGCAGATTTTTCAGATGTGGTAAACTATTTACACCGTCCGACAAAAATGGAAAAAGTCGTTAAACTCGAACGGGGTAATATACGTTTGAGACTAGAGACTAAATTTAGTAAAACTTCATTTACAGTTTTTCATTTCGTGATCCTGTTTCCTTTTAAAACGACTTCAAAGTTTTAGAGGATTAAATTTTATAAAATATTAGGGGAGATCCTCCTCTTTCATTTTCCATCTCCAGTGGTATCCTAGGACAAGTACAAATATTAAAAAAAATATTTTAAAAAAAATTTTAAAATGTAATCCTTTAAAATTTTGGGAAACAGGATCACGAAATGAAAAACTGTAAATGTAGTTTTACTTCATTTGATTTCTACTTTCAGACATATATCATCCGGTTCATGCTTAATATTGGCTGTCGGACGGTGTTATACATTATAAAATAATTCGCGGTTTTATAGGGTCCCGAACATTGAAAAAATCTGAGTTTTTGCAGTATTGTCAATCGAAAATCTAAATATCTCAAGATGAAATGGATTAGTTCAGATTCGGATTAGGCGCATGAAAAACTAATAAAAATATATGTGTATACTGTTCGCAATGTATAAAAAATTGGATAGGGTTATAAAGTTTGTTTTCTTTTTTTAAACCTAAATATCTTTTTAGGACTTTGATAAAATATTTTCTTGACGAAGTTTTTACATGTTCCTGAAAGAGAGTTTGATAATTTTTTTAGACCTAAACTTCTTTCAGCAGAACCGTAATTTAAATTAAAAATAAAATATCAAAAAACAAAATAAAGCAATACAATAAAATAAAATAGGTAAAAGTAATAAAAAATTAAATTTCGGTTAATCGGTTAACCGACACAAATTAATCGGTTTATTTGTTATTCGAAAATTGACAATTTTAAATTATTCGAACAGTTAATCGACCAAAATTAATCGGTTAACCGATTAACGGTTAATCGATTGAATACCCTAATATATACTTTTTGGGGTCTCCGACCAATATTTCGATGCGTTACAAACGGAATGACAAAGTGAGTATACCCCCATACTGTGGTTGGAGGGTATAAAAAAATTGAATTGAAAAATAATATTGATGAAAAAAAAATTGGTGAAAAAAATTTTATGTAAAAAAAAAATTTGAGCATATTTTAATAAATGCTTAATATTTCTACTATCTAATCCCATAGTGTTTTCATACTATTTTCCAAATTAAAGATTTGTTCTTTTTTGTTTTAGCTTGTTGTTTCATGAATTTGGCTTGACTCTTGTCTTGTCACATTATCATCGGTATTATTCACTTTCAACAAACAGAAAACTTATTCCGTTGTTTTCGACGTTTTATTTACAACGATAAAAACAAAAAGAAGTAAGTTGCAGTTTTTCTCTGTTTTTAAAAAACATAAATAATTCACCATGACATTACTACATATTTAAAGTTAAAAAAAAGTGCTAAAATGTATGCTATAAAACATTTTAAATTTAACTTTGAGAATTCTATAATTTTTGGCCTAGACCCAATTGTTAAAATTTTGGCTGGTAGTTAACTAACAAATTTTACTAATTGAATTTTAATTTTTAAATAAATGCTTAAAAGTTATTAAAGACATTTTTTAGTAGTATTTTAAATTGTGTGTAAGATTATGCGAAGAAATTTCTCTTAACTCTTTAATTTTTTATAATTGTATAACATATTTTTTTAGAAAACAATATCGGTCAAAATTACGATACAAAACCACAAAATTGGACGTGGGTCGTCAGATTTTTTTCATATTATGAACCCAGATGCTCTAGGGAGCCATTTAGACATACCCATTTACAGTTTAATTAAATTCCAGAAACTTGCGATTTTCATTTTTTTTTAAATCACAAACAAATTTAAAAAGTGGTGAAGTTTAAAGAGCTATAACTTCTGAAGTAAATATCGGATTTTTATAATCAAAATTAAAAGCTAAACTCCTCTTCTGTAAACGTAAAATTTCAAACAAAAGTGTGTCCTTAAAAATGCATTTTAAATGTAAATGCATTTTTTGAGTGCATTTTCGTCAACCCCTCTTGATTTTTATACCCTCCACTCTAGTGATAGAGGGTATATATAAGTTTGTCATTCCGTTTGTAACACCTCGAAATATTGGTCTAGGACCCCATAAAGTATATACATTCATGATCCTCGATCGATTTTAAGACGATCTAGCGATGTCCGTCCGTCCGTCCGTCCGTCCGTCCGTCTGTCCGTCTGTCTGTCTGTTGAAAACACGCTAACTTTTGAAAGACTTTACGGAGGCTCCTGAAGTTTGGCATATATGTTGAGCATTTACCTGGTCAGGTTGGTATTGCAATCCAGCGAAATCGGTCCAGTGGTTCAAAAGTTATGAGCAAAAGACTGAATTTCGGCAAGGGTTTTTCGTGATTTTGTGAGATAAAAAGCTCTATAACTTTCGAAAATCAATTCTGAGGATGCTGAAGCTTGGCATATATATTTTTTGTTCCTCCACCCAAGTTCGTATTGAATCTCACCCAAATCGGTCCAGTGGTTCAAAAGTTATTAGCAAAACCGTGAATATCAGATTAGCTTCACCTTAAATTCACGTGGTGAAAACCCGTTAAACCTGTTATAAAACCATTGGTAAGTCACAAAAATATTTTAAAACGTATTTTTGTTACTCAAAAATATTTTTATACCAAAACAAAAAAAAAAATACACTCGAAAAAAATTTTACACTCAAAAAAAATTTTACACTCAAAAAAAAAATTAGTAAATTTTTTTTTTTAATGTAAAATTCGAAAAAATTTTACAGTCAAAAAAAAAATTAGTTATTTTTTTTTTTAATGTAAAATTCGAAAAAATTTTACACCAAAAAAAAAGTTTACACTCAAAAAAAAATTAGTATTTTTTTTTTTTTTCAAAAATTACTAAAAAATTTTTTTTTTTTTACAAAATAAAATATTTCTAATCATAACTGTTATTTTTTCACTTAAAATGGGCATTGTGGAGGGTATTCATAGATTCGGCCAAGTCGAATTTAACTTTTCTACTTGTTTTTAGTTAACATACTGTTAAAGTACGACATTTTTACAAATAAATTCAGTCATCATTTTCATGGGGCACAAAGGTCTTCGATTTATAATATTTTTTTAAAAAATTTTGGTATTTTTTTTCCATATAAAAAAGAAAAAAAACAAGTAGAAAAGTTAAATTCGACTTGGCCGAATCCATGAATACCCTCCACAATGCCCATTTTAAGTGATAGTAAATTTTCTAACGTGAAAAATAAAAGTTTTGATTATAAATATTTTATTTTGTGCAAAAAAATTTTTTTTAGTAATTTGTGAAAAAAAAAAATAATTTACTAATTTTTTTTTTGAGTGTAAAATTTTGTTTTGAGTGTAAAATTTTTTTCGAGTGTATTTTTTTTTTGTTTTGGTATAAAAATATTTTTGAGTGACAAAACTACGTTGTAAAATATTTCTGTGACTTACCAATGTTTTTAAAACAGGTTTAACGGGGTTTCAACACGTGAATTTGAGGGGAAGCTAATCTGAAATTCACGGTTTTGCTAATAACTTTTGAACCACTGGACCGATTTGGGTGAAACTCAACACAAACTAGGCTGGAGGAACGAAAAATATATATGCCAAGCTTCAGCATCCTCAGAATTGCTTTTCGAAAGTTATAGTACTTTTTATCTCATAAATTCACGAAAAACCCTTGCCGAAATTCAGTCTTTTGCTCATAACTTTTAAACCACTGGACCGATTTCGCTGGATTGCAATACCAGCCTGACCAGGTAAATGTCCAATATATACGCCAAGCTTCAGGAGCCTCCGTAAAGTCTTTCAAAAGTTATCGTGTTTTCAACAGACAGACAGGCGGACAGACGGACGGACATCGCTAGATCGTCTTAAAATCGATCGAGGATCATGATTCATGAATATATATACTTTATGGGGTCCTAGACCAATATTTCGAGGTTTTACAAACGGAATGACAAACTTATATATATACTCAAAATATTTTGTAGACAAAAACAAATGAAAAACACACTTAAAACCAGTGAATAAACAATTGAACACCATCCCAGTAATTATTCATTTGTTTTAACAAACATCAACATTTATTTTTTACTGTTGACAAAATTTTCTAAAATAAATAACATTAAACATTAAAAAATTACGTTTTTATACCCTCCAACCACAGTATGGGGGTATACTTACTTTGTCATTCCGTTTGTAACGCATCGAAATATCGGTCGGGGACCCCATAAAGTATATAATTATTGATCCATGATTGATTCTAAGACATTCTGTAAATGTCCGTCTGTCCGTCCGTCCGTCTGTAGATAACACAATGCAGTGCAAAATAAAACAGCTAGACTCCTGAAGTTTGGCTCAAATATGTCTTATGTTCATAGGCAGGTTAAGTTCGTGAATGGGCAAAATCGGGCCAGGGGAAAACAAGTTTCCCTTTGAAGAACTGAACCAACCTCTGATAAAATACACTTTTTTTACATGTTTTTTGTATTTTTGTTAAATAAATGAAACATTTGGTATATTTATCGCGATGGGAAGTTGCTCTCAAAGTCCCCCATCACCCCCCCCCCCCCAATAAAACGCCTTTGATAATTTTTTTTTTAAATTTTTTTTTACATTTTGCAGGGTATAAAAGATTCGGCACAGCCGAATTTAACAATCTCACTTGTTTTTCATTCTTTTTTTACCAACAAATTCGAAAAAAATAACCTACGAAAACATTAAAAATTATGATAATTCTGGTATTTTTACTAACAAATTCCAAAAAAATAACTTACGAAAACTTTAAAAATTAATGATTTCGCAGTTATTTTTACAATTTTCTATTTAATTTTTACAATTTTCTATTTAAATATATTTTTTTAAAAATTTTTAATAAAATTTTGGGAAATCGATCCCGCAATCAATTACGTTCTGGCCAGACACTCTACCCATCGTGCCAAAGTCACTTGATACAAACATGTTTTTATGTTTCTATAAATAATTTTTGGAATTTTTTTTCTACAAAAAATAACCTTTGTGGGCGTGGATGTAAAAAAAAACATTAAAATTATGAAAAAATTGTATTACTGTAGCCCAAAATGCATAATAAATGAATTAATAAATATTTACCGTGGGAGGGAAGGTATCTCCACAGCCCGCCTCCAAACCCCTCCCCCCCAAATGAAAAACACCATTTTTTTTTTTTTTATATTTTTAAAATGTTAGAGGGTATAAAAGATTCGGCACATCTGAATTTAGCGCTCTTACTTTTTTTCAGAAAAGTTAAACAACTAAAACAATAGTTGAATCAATTACAAAGTTTTATTGAAGTCACATATAAATTCAAATAAAATTTTAATTAAAATAAAAAAATCTCAAAACGTCCCCTGTGGTGGTTTTTCGGAACTTTTTTTAAAAGCTCAAAAAACATCCATTGTATTAATTTTTCCTGTAAAATAAGCTTGTGAAATCAGATTTTCAATATTTTTAGCTGATGCGTTAAGCCACTCCGAGGAGCGAAAATTTTTCAAAAAAATATTATGTTTGGTTTGACCTTTGGTGGGGGTGGGGGTACCTAGAAAATTCATTTGGTTGAATAAATACGTCTAACAAAATTTACGGATAATCGTGCATGCCGCATCGGCCATTAAGATTAAAAAAGGAATTACAAGTGGAAATACTTCTTTTTATTCATTTTATAAATTTTTTCTGTATTTTAAGTTAAGTTTGCTTCTAAATGGGTACTGAATTGCGTTTTGGAGTAAAATGTTTCTCTAATTTGGTATTAAAATCTTAAATCGTTTGAAACCCAGCAAAGGTAATTACAACTTCCTAAGTCATCTATCGTGTGAAAGCCCGCATGATTAAGGAAAACGAGCCAAATTTTTGAATTACTGTAATAATATTTGGCCCCTGTAGGCTAGTTGGTAGCGTGCTAGCCTATGAAACAGGGGGTCGTGGGTTCGATTCCCACGAAAGCCCTTGGTCGATTTCGCTACAACGAGACGACGGTCATTTTTACCAGTTCTCGGTTAGGTTAAAATTATTTAAAATAAGTTGTAAATAAAAATTGGAAAAATAAATAAAAACTGATGTATCAAATTATTATTAAATTATTATTAATATTTGTTTATTCTTCTTTAATTGCATCAACTCCAAATTCCATTAAGATCGAAGAGGCTTCCGTCAACAGGTTTCCTTCTTGAACAAAAAGATCTTAAAAAAATAACCATTTTGCTTATTTTAAGCTCATTTCAACACTCTTTTTATTAAAAAAAAACGTAAACCTTTAAAAAAATTATTCAAATATATTTTAAGTTTCTTTTTGTTTCCAAACCATTGTCCCTAAATCCCATCATCATCACCATAAACGCCAACATTATTATTATTTTAGTTTTATAAGTGTGTTAATTCAGTTGTTTAATCGCTATTATGTTTTTATATAAATTTTTCGCACTCCCTCTCTCGCTGTTTCAGTGAATAAATTTTAATATAGTTGGTACTCGTATATTTTTAACGTACTAGTACCAGTCATCATCATCATTTAGTACCAGTTAGGGGAGATGAAGCAAAAAACAAAAAAAAAAAAAAAAGGACAATGTTTTGCAATGATGATGACGATGACGCTTTGTCTGTGGCCACCAGCTCTCATTTGAATCCATTAAGGATTTATCGCTTTTAAGCTTCCGTTTTATGCCTGAAGCAACAGCTTTAGTTTGTTCATATAACGTTGACGGACGACTATCTCATGGATTGCAGATGAGCGCACTTTTTTAATAGTAATTTTCATAATTTTTATTTTTTTTGTATGTTTTGTTTAATGCTGCTGCTGCTACTGCTAGTGATGTTGTTGTTACTGCGCTATTACCGTTATTATTACAGGTGCCAAATGAAAGTTACATATATTCATATTGTAGGACTCATTGAAACAGTGATGCCAGATTTAGGGAACTTTATTTTTTGTGTTTAAAATTTTCCTCTAATTACACAAATTTGGGGTCACCGAGTGTATCTGGAATGGAAAAAAAAGAATATTAATGGAAAACCAAAACCTCTGAAGGGTTTTGAAAACTTAGCTCGAATTTTTTTATGGCCCACTGAAGTTTTTAATTTTTTTCTCCCTGGCATTTGAAATAAGTTAAAAAAAATTTTAATCTAATAATGAGGTAATAATGTTTAAAGATGTCTTCAGTGGCGGTTCTAACCTCCTATTTTGCATTTTTAGTAGTCATTTTGGTTCTTTTTGCAAATATCCACATCGAAAACCACTAAGACGCGCGTTTAAAGGGTTAACATGTTTCTGCATCAAATTTCACAAGGGATTGTAAAAGACCAAAAGTTCGTGGGATATTAGCAAAATTCCTTAAAAAGTAAAACGGTTTGATATCTTCAGTGAAATTGTATTGTTATTCTTTTCTTAAAACATATTAACCCTCAAAGTAACATTTAAAGGGGTAATTTTTGTCCTTTTTAAAAAATTATACACAAAATTCTAATAAAACGTCCAATAGAGTGTCCCGTCATATCTTAACTAGAGATGGGCACATGAGCAGATGAGAGCGTGATTCACACGTGATGAGTGTGATTGAATTCAATTTTGCTTGTGAGGGGGGGAAAAAATTGCATGAGTGAGTGTGCGTGAGTCGAATTTTTTACGTGAGTTTGCGTGATTTTTTTTTCTTCATATTTACTTTTGTACTAAAAAAAAGCAACAGAAAAACTTTTAAATTTGGCTAAACTTAAGATTTTGTCCGAAAAAAGCAAAAAAAAAAAATTATTAAATTTCGCTGAACTTTAAATTTTGCTTAAAATTTTGTAAAATTTTAGTTTTTAAAATTTTTTTGGTATAAATACATAAGTGTTTCGTGATTGTGAGTGAGTTCAAAAAATATGATCGTGAGTGAGTGTGAGTCAAAAATCATTCACGCGCCCATCTCTAATCTAAACTTTCGAAATTCGTGTCGTAATACCTGCCAAACGATAGCCGCGGAATAGCTGATTGTAGGAAAATTTATGAAAAAATTTTGCAAGGGCATCTTCAGTCTGCAACCAGGGTTCAAAATTTGAAAAAAAAAAAAACGTTTTTCGAGCAAAATTCATGTTCGATTTTTTTTACCAAATCCGGCTCCAAAAATATGAAAATTTGCGTACTTTATGGGAACTCCAAAAAGGAGATTTTGGTCCACAGACGCTGATTTTTAAACAAATGCGATTTTGGTAAATAAATGCTGATCATCGATTTTGGGACCAAAATCGTGTTTTTATATTTTTTTAATATTTTTCACATAACACACTCAACATTTTTCAAGTTTTAAGAACAATTTGGTCCAAAAATATTTTTTTTTGTATAAAAATCAGCGCTATATACCAAAATCGCTATTTTGGAATTTTCAAAATATTTTTCCCATAAAGCACGCAAAAATTTCTAAAATTCGGACATGAAATTTGGTCGAAAAACATAATTTTTTTAAACTTTGACCGCTGGTTGCCGACTTAAGGCGGCCTTGCAACATTTTTTCATAAATTTTCCCACAATCAGCTGTTCCGTGGCCATCGTTCGACAGGTATTCCGAGACGAAATTTGAAAGTTTAGATTTAACGAGAAGCCCTAATATATATTCATGATCCTGGATCTATTTTAAGTCGATCTAACGATGTCCGTCCGTCCATCTGTAGAAAACAAGCTAACTTTTGAAAGAATTTACTGAGACTTCTAAAGTTTAACAAATATGTGTGTAATTTATCTGGTCAGGTTTGTATTGCATTCCAGCAAAATCGGTCTAGTGGTTTAAGAGTTATACGCAAAAGTTTGAATTTTGGCAATGTTTTTTTTTTTTTGGGAATTTACGAGATAAAGAACAGACTAACTTTTGAAAGGTACTCCTGAGGCTGTATAAGCTTGACATATATCTTTGTCGTTCCCCAGGTCAAGTTGATATTAAATTTCAGCAAAATCGGTCAAGTGGTTCAAAAGTTATAAACAAAAACCTAAATTTCAGATTGGTTTCACCTTGAATTCACATGTTAAAAAACAGTTTTAAAAGCATTGGTAAGTTACCAATGCCTTTAAAACTTGTTTACCAATGGCAAATCACAAAAATATTTTACATCATCTCCAACCACAGTATGGGGGTATTCTCACTTTGTCATTCCGAGTGTAACGCATCAAAATATCGATCTAGAACCCCATAAAGTATATATTATTAATCAGTGATCGAATCTAAGACATTTTAGCGAATGTAGAGGACACTATATAGTCCAAAATAAAAGAGCTAGACTTCCTAAGTTTGGCACGAATAGTTTAGTTCGGAAATGGGCAAAATCGGACCATGGGGAAAAAAGTTCCCCCTTGGAGAACTAAACCAACATCAGAAAAACCGCTTTTTTTGCAGGGTTTTTTTGTACTTTTGTTAAGCAAATGCAACATTTTTGTGTAAAAAGAAGTTAAAAATCCTGGATGTGGACCCCAAAAAAATAACGCCCCTTGATTTAACACTCTCACTTGTTTTGACTCAAAAATATTTTTACACTAAAGAAAAGTTACACTCGAAAAAAAATTTTACACTAAAAAAAAATTGCATTTTTTTTTACAAAAATTACTTTAAAAATTACATTTTTACTCAAAATAAAATATTTCTAATCAAAATTGGTAATTTTTTTCACGTAAGCAAATTCTGTCACTTAAAAAGGGCATTGTGTAGGGTATTCTTGGATTCGGCCAAGTCGAATTTAACTTTTCAACTTGTTATTCAACTCAATTTGTATGTCAAAATTCTACTGGTTAAAAAATTACCTGCCAAAAATCCAAAAAATATGTGATTTGTTTTGGAGAAGCGGAGAATTTTTTACTTTCGTCCGGCATCACTGCATTGTACAGGTATCTAGGATACTCACATCCATACACTCAAAAGAAATTCTCAATAGTATAATTTTTATATCCCGACTATAAACATTTACCAAAAAGTGAGGTTAATTTTGAGGTTTTAGTTCTCAAAAATTTTTTTTTTGATTTGAGGTTCGAGGGTTAAGTTCACTAATAAATTTATTTTTAAAATTTTGTCTGTCAATAATTTTAAGAAATGTGTGTTTATACTTTTATTGCAACTTTTTAGTAAAAATCTAACTTTTTTATATTTTTCAGTTAATTTTTTTTGTTTAACTAAATTTATTAGTTATCTTACTAAAATTTAGCAATTTGCAATTTTATTACTAATATTTGTTTTTTGAGTGTACTTTAAATAATACTAAATATGGCAACGTGTATAAAAGGATGAATAGATAGATGGCTGGACAGACAAACGGATGAATGGATAAACTAATGCCTCTCACTGCTTATATTATTACATCAGTTAAGTGTAAATTAAATGAAAACATACAAAAGCCCCGTGAACAAAAATAATAATGATAATCTGTGGAAATATTTTTAGAATTTTCATTTTAAATCTAGTGTTGAATGCAGTTGTATATATATGAATTTTTGGTGATGAAATAATTTTCAATCTTTGTTTTTGGATTGAATATAATGGAAATTAAAACTATTATTATATAGTGTTAAATGACAAATATTTAAATGCATTTAGTTTTTGTTTTTTAAAATAATTGCAGTTTTTTTTTTGTTATAAATGGAGGGGAATTTTGGAAAAGGACGAGATAAGATAGATGATTACAAAAATACTCTACACCAGTATTTGCCGGAAAATGGGTTTCAGTTTTAACATTGATCGTTTGAATTTGTATTTACATAAACTTAATAAAATATGTCTGCGAAGTTTGTACTCTTGTACCCAAACCATTGAATCATGATAATGATTGGCAGTATAAATGTTCTTTCCAAAGCAAAATTTTTCTTGATTAATTTCTGATTCTATGCAAAAGGCATTGAAATATCGGTCGAGGACCCCATAATGTTAAAATATTATTGATCGCAAAGGTTTCTAAGACATTCTGGTGATATTCATCAATCTTTCTGTGTTTGTCGATAAAAAAAAAAGTTTTTGATGAAAAAAAGTTTTTAACGAAAAAAAATTATTGATAAAAAAAAAGATTTGATGAAAAAAAAAAAAATTATGAAAAAAAGAAAAAATATTGATGAAAATAAAATTTATGACAAAAAATATTAACGAAAAAAATATTGATGAAAAAAAAAAATATTGAAGAAAAAAAAACACTGATGAAAAAATATAGATGAAAACAAGTGACAGTGTTACGGGGCTCAAGATAAATATAAAAAAGACAAAGTTCATGCGTGTTAACTCCGAAAACGTAAATTCCTTCATAGTAAATAATGAAACATTAGAGAAGTCGATACATTCTGCTATCTCGGAGCCATTATCAATCGAACTGGGGGATCTAGCGAAGATATTGCTAGTAGAATAAAAAAGGGGCACACAATCGTTTGGTCAGCTTAATAAAGTGTGGAAATCGTCCAAAACATCACGTCATATTAAAATTAATATATTTAACTCCAACGCAAAATCAACGTTGGTATATGGATGCGAAACTTGGAACGTTGCCTCCCAAGATATTAAATCCTTGCAAGTTTTCGTTAACAAATGTCTTCGAAGAATTCTACGAATCTTCTACCCACGAACTATTTCGAATATCAACCTGTGGCGTGAAACAATGCAAACACCGCTGTGCGTAGAAATACAGAGAAGAAAGTGGAATTGGATCGGACATACACTCCGCAAACAACCGTCCGATATTGCCCGAAATTCTATTGAATGGAACCCTCAGGGAAGTCGAAGAACGGGGCGACCAGCTTAGTCGTGGCGAAGACAAAGCGACTCCGAGATAAGAAAAACGCGCAAAAGCTGGAGCGAAGTAAAAACAAAGCGATTGATAGATCTGAGTGGAGGAAGTTTGTTGAGGCCCTATGCTCCTTATAGGATTTGCTTAGAAAAAGTACAAAAAACCCTGCAAAAAATGCTGGTTTTCTTAGGTTGGTTTAGTTCTCCACGAGGGAACTTTTTTTTCCTTGGTCCGATTTTGCCCATTTCCGAACTCAACCTGCCTAGGAATATAAGACATATTCGTTTCAAACTTCGGAAGTCTAGTCTTCTATTTTGGACTGTATCCTCTACAGACGGACAGACGGACATCGCTAGAATGTCTTAGAATCGATCACTGATCAATAAAATATATACTTTATGGGGTCCTAGACCGATATTTCGATGCGTTACACACGGAATGACAAAGTGAGTATACCCCCATACTGTGGTTGGAGGGTAAAAAAAATATTGATAAAAAAAATATTGATGAAAAAAAAATATTGATGAAAAAAATAATATTGATGAAAAAAATAATATTGATGAAAAAAATATGGATGAAAAAAAAATTTGTGAAGAAAAAATATTGATGAAAAAAAAAAAATATTGACGAAAAACAATTATGTTACGTTTTATTCACCATCTGGTGAACATTTTTTTATTCACCAGCTGGTGAATAATTTTATTCACCACGAGGTGAATTATTATTATTCCAGTTACTAAATTTTTTGATTTACTTAAAAAAAATGAAAACAGTAATTCTTATTTTCTTTTATTAATCATTGGCTTATATATAGGCTGACCATTCGTACTGATTTGATCAGTACATGTACTGATTTTTGATCATGTGTACTGATCCAAAAACGTTGTACTGATTTGTACTGATTTTTTGAAATATGTACTGATTGTATTGATTTTTAAACATTTAACATAAAAAATAATTTGAAAATTTATACAAAAACTTGAATTTCCATAATACCTTTAAGTCATCCGATTTGTTTTTATAACTTAAGTCTGTCTGACCATGAGATAATTTATAATGAAAAATGTATCTGAGAATGATGTTATTGGATCTTCCTAAATTTATATGAAATTGCGCACAGAATCTTTTATGTTTTCTATAAAGAAAAGTATAATAGACCGATGGATTTTTTATATTTTTAGGAAAAATATGTAAATTCCATGAATTCATATCATTCTGAGATCTTAGATGAGTTAATGCCATCAGAGATTATTTCAAAAAGCGCTTAGAAAATCAGGACCGTAAAAAAAACACGTGCATATAA
Source organism: Pegoplata infirma (assembly GCA_963921195.1). NCBI lineage: Eukaryota > Metazoa > Arthropoda > Insecta > Diptera > Anthomyiidae > Pegoplata > Pegoplata infirma. The sequence continues at coordinate 39,910,574 of OY992539.1, read as the reverse complement.
GCCGGGAAGTTTTCTTAAATGAAAAGTTGTCAAAACTTGCGGAAAAAAAACTGTGGAATTTTGTTATATTTTCTGCATTGAAGCGATCAAAACATTCAAATGAAGTCGTTTAAAGTCAAATAAATTTTCTAAAAAAATAACGATAACAGTTGTTTTTAATAGATGTCTTTTAACATTTTTTTTCGCAGTTGTTTTTAATCAAAATAGTTGGTGTTAGTTAGTTTACCCGTCAATTTTTGAGTGTTGAAAAAACATCAGGGCAAATCCAGCTCAAACCACACAGCATTCGGATTTCTCACCTTCGATTTAAATAAAATTTTCCAAATATATTGCAAATGGATAGTGTTCCTATAATCATTACCTTTCTGGCTCCAAAAACTTTCGGTTTTCGAAATATGGCTGCTTAAAAATTGCCAAAAACGTCAAATTTTCAATAAGGTGCACATAGAAAGTCACCCATAACTTTAAAAATATAAAACCCACAATTACAAAATAGGTACCATTTGAAAGCTAAAAGGATTGCCTTAAAAGTGACATGCACAATTTTTTCATGTAATGAAAGGTCAAAGGTCATATTTCAAGGTTTAATGTTCAAAGACCTATATCTCAAAATCCGATATTTTTAAAATTCTCAAAAAAATATATGATAACAATCAAGTTATTCCCTACATTTGTATCAAAATTTTAAGGTGGACACTCATATGGTTCCAAAGTTACAGAGGAAAACGTGTTCATATGCAAAAGCTTACACACACTAAGCAGTATAGCAGTAAACAAACAATGGGATGGACCTTAAAACTGAGCCCATTATTTATTAATATTTCGACCTCCTGAATTTTATTTCACTATCAAAACTGAATTTTATCGTAGGGCTTTCTTGTTTTCTTACAAGGAAAATCTTCAAAGTGAACATACGTAATTTCTTTGAAATTTATGCCTATAAAAGACAACAAATATCTAACATCAAACTGTCTGAGCTTATTGGTCTTAATTTAGTTAAACGGTAGTCAAAAATGATAGATTTTTAGTAATTTTAACTTTTAGGTACATTGATGCCACATATATCAGATCCGTTTCATTAAAAAAAAAAATTGACGTCTGTATGAGACATTTTATTTGTTGCATAATTGTTTTTGTTAAAAATGTATAGTTTTTGTTAAACTATATAGTTTTTGTAAAACAAATTCATTGTTGGTACTATTTTCTATTTATTAAGCAATCACATGAATTTTTTATTGGCAGTTTTTCTTACAGGTCGGGTTTCATCCGAATTTAAAAAAAAATATCTTTATTAGTGTGTCCAAAATAAAATAAGGCAAAAATTGAAAGAAGTTCGAAACATTAGTGTTTTCATTTCTAAATCATTTTTATGCTTGATTATATTCTTGTTTATGAGCTTTATTCCGCTTTGAACATACGGTTCCCCCACCCCATTCCTATTTCCCTACTATGGAAGAATATAGGTTTCGAATTAAACCGATCTGTTGTATGTGCACACAGAAAAATAAGTTTCCAATCGAATGTTTTAGTTGCATCAACACATTATTCGGTTGTCGCTACAAATTTTTTGGTGTGACAACCGAATTTTGTTGTCATTTCAACTAAATGTCTGCTGTATCAACCGAATTTTAGTTGATACTACCGAAATTCAATTGAGACAACCTATATATAAATGTATCAACCCATTTTTAGTTGTAAGTATTAACTGAATTTCAGTTGGATATTTGGAACACTTTTTTCTGTGTGTGGCATTAATATAAAGTACCTAAACTTTAAAATAACTAAAAATGGGTAATTTTTAACCCCGTTTAAACTGAATTTAGGCCGACAAGCTCAGACTGGTTGATTTTAGAATTATTTTTTCTAGCTTGTGTATAAATTTCAAAGAAATCAGGTATGTTCACTTTCGAGGACTTTCCTTGTAAAATATCAAGAAAACCCCTACAATATAACACAAAATACATAAAAAGTATTAAACCTTGTTCTAGGCCCGCACCTTTGTTTACGACTATGTATATTGTTTTGTTTGTGCAATATTTTTCATATGAACTCGTAGAAAAAACCTTGCCTTCGAGCACGTTTTCCTCTGTAACTTTGGAACCATATGAGTGTCCACCCTGAAATTTTGATATAAATGTAGGGAAAGACTTGATTGTTATCATATATTTTTTTGAGAATTTTAAAAATATCGGATTTTGAGATATAGGTCTTTGAACATTAGACATTGAAATATGACCTTTGACCTTTCATTACAAGAAAAAATTGTGCATGTCACTTTTAAGGTAATCTTTTCAGCTTTCAAATGGTACCTATTTGGTAATTGTGGGTTTTATAGTTTTAAAGTTATGGGTGACTTTGTATGTGCACCTTATTGAAAATTTTATGTTTTTGCCAATTTTCAAGACGCCATATTTCGAAAACTAAACATTTTGGGAGCCTGTAAGGTAATAATTTTATGAAAACAACGCATGTGAAATATGTTTTGCGAATTTCAATAAAATCGGAGGTGACAAATCCGAAAATGACAGTTTTCTGCGCGGTTTGACCTGGAATCACCCATCAGTGTTTTTCCGTAGAAAAAATGTTTTAGAGAGTTTTATCTAGAAAATAAACATAAAAACTTGGGCGTACTGATTTGAACTCAGAAAAAAATGGTCACACTACTTATAAAGTCAAACGGAGGTGGCGTCCTGCAACTTTTTTTAAAATTTGATAACAGCCTAAAAACATTATCATATTAAAAATACATTTACAAAGAAATTTTTAAAATCGTATCTTCTAAAATACGGTTATAAGTATTATTCAAGAAAAATTTTAAGAATATAAAGAGTGGCTGAAATCTAATAATCTCAGACTTTTAAAAGAAAAAAATTCTCAGAATCTAAAAATTTTTTTAGAAACAATTTTTTCATTTCCTAATACTCCTTTTATTACAATTTCCTTAATAACTTAATTTCTTAAATTTTGTGACTCTTTGTAATTTAATTTATCTTAACTAATTCCTTTTTGCTTTAACAACATAATCTCTTCAATTGGCCAATTCAATTTAGTTAATTTAATTACTTAACCAAAACCAATCAAAGGATTTTTCTTGCCTTAAAACCCCACTCTCTCTCTCTCACATATAAAACCACATAAAATCTAAATAACAAAAATCCCCTTTAACTTACTACCCACCCACTAAACAAACTAAAACATTTACATTTTCCATATTTATAGGTATGTGGTTATATAACCTCACCCTCCCCCCATCTCCTCCCCCTCCCAAAAATGTCTAGGTTTAAACATTTATTTCCAATTTTTTTCTTTCTTTGGTTAGCTAATAGATAAACATATGCCTAAATAGAGCTAAAAAAAACAGAAAATAGAACAAAATTCATACCCTTATCACAAGTTCAAAACAAGTAAAGACATGATACAACATGAAAATACGCGCATTTTTTCGTAATTTTGTTTTATTTTTTGCTGATTTGGTTTTTACATTAAATCAGACAAAAATCGCTGTTTTAGCACATATGGCAGGCTGGCATGGCAGGCTAAGTAAATGGCGTCTGTTAGCTAAAAATTTTATTTTTATGATCCTTGTTCCTGTTACTTCCTTGTCTATAGTAGATACACATGTTTTTTGTTTTCCCGGAAATACCAAAAAAATTCTACATAGAATTCTATGTCTACTAAAAGTCATTAGTGAGAGGAAAAAAAAATTGTTGTTGTCATGATTTTTAAGCTCATCGACAATGGTTTCCTTAATGGTATTTGAGTTTGAAAATTTTATAAGGTTAGATAGATTTTTTTTTTTAATGTATTTATGTAATGAACATTTTTTAAAGATATTTTTTTTTCGCAGATTAATATGATTGCTGTCAAATTAAATCCATGTTGAAATATTTAAAGAATTGAAAAAAATATTTTTTTAAATTTTTTTATAAAATTTAAATACGAAAATAAAAAAGTATCAGACCCTAGACATTTTTTCTTTATAAAAATGTCTCAGATTCTGGGACATTTTTTCTATATAAAAAAAGTCTCAAATTCTTAGACATTTTTCCTATATAAAAAAGGTCTCAGATTCTGATAGATTTTTTCTATAAAAATTCTCAGATTCTGAGCCATTTTTTCTTTATAAATAAAGTCTCAGATTCTGAGACATTTTTTCTATATAAAAAAGACTCAGATTCTGAGAAATTTTTTTATATAAAAAAAGTCTCAGATTCTGAGACGTTCTGAGACATTTTTTCTGTATAAAAAAAGTCTCAGATTCTGAGACATTTTTTCTATATAAAAAAAGTTTCAGATTCTGAGACATTTTTTCTATTTAAAAAAAATCTCAGATTCTGAGACATTTTTTTCTATATAAAAAAAGTCTCAGATTTTGAGATATTTTTTCTATAAAAAAAGTCTCAGATTCTGAGACATTTTTTCTATACAAAAAAAGTCTCAGATTCTGAGACATTTTTTTATATAAAAAAGTCTCAGATTCTGAGACATTTTTTCTATAAAAAAAAATTAAACTACCCCAACGATTATACATTTTTGATAATAACGAACTTAACGAAACCAAAATTGGACACGACCTATACACCATTGGGTCTTAAAAAAACCTTATGACCTGTATAAAATGTTTAGTTAGTTTCTTTTGAAGAAATTGGAAAAATCTTAAAAAACTAAAAAAATCCCGTTTTCCCCTCCCCTTTGACCTGCTAAATGTGAGATTGGGCAGCTATACAAAAAAAGGTAGCTCTTATTTTGCTCCCCTCTTTCCTAAGTTCCAGTTTGAGGACAATCAGTGGGTGTCCTGTGAAAGACCTTTCTTGTCAGAATCTGAGACTTTTATATAGAAAAAATTTCTCGAATCTTAGAATTTTTTCTTTAAAAAAATCTTTGTTTTTCGTTTTTTTTTAATGCACTGAAATTATATTTTGGAATTAAAAAATATCATTTAGTACTTTTTTATAAAAAGTACCAAAAAAAGGACTTTTTTAGAAGCAGTGCCAAAACTGTACTCATTCAGAAATGATACTAAAATATTGTTTTCTTTATTTTAATGCATCAAAATGGAAATTATATAGTAGTAGTTAAAAAAAAGTACAAAAATAGTTAATTTTTATGTGAAGTACTAAAATTCTTTAAGAAAAATGACGAATATTCCAATTCCATTGAAATAAAAATATCAATTTAGTAATTTTTTAAACAATTTTTTTTTTTGTTATTAAAATATACCGAAATTGTACTTTGTAATTAAAATACTTTTTTATAAAAAGTACCGAAATGGTAAATTTTGAGAAACAGTACCAAATGAGTACAGTCATTTAAAACCGTACCAAAAAAGTATTAAATAAAAATCTTGTAAAAAGTACAAAAACATTTTGTTTGTTTATAAAATGTAACAAAATAGTACTTTTTATAAAAAGTACCAAATTGGAACCTTTTTTAAAAAAGTACCAAAATAGTACATTTTTACAAAAAGTACCAAAATCCTTTAGGAAATATGACTAATGACGAATATTCTATTTCTCGGATTAAATTAAACGCTTTTGTAAAAAGTACAAAAACATTTTGTTTTTTTATTAAATGTAACAAAATAGTGCTTTTTATAAAAAGTACCAATATAGTACATTTTTACATAAAGTACTTAAAACCTATAGGAATAATGACTAATGACCAATATTCCGTTCCCGAATTCTGAAAAGGTGTAATTAGTATTTTTGTATTTTCTAAAATTTTGACAATGAAGTTTTTTAAATATCTTCAAAAACTGAGTACGCAGATTTAATTGTATTTATTTACATGTCACACAACATTTAACATCGAAATCATATCTTCTCAATTTCGCGAAAAATCGCAAAATTAAAAAAAATAAATAAAAAATTGGAAAAAAAATTATTGTTCGCGTAAATTAGCAGTCAAGATATTGATTTGAGCAGTTTTACCACCTTCAAACATGTAAAATTTAAACTGCGTACAATATATTTGTCATTTTTGGATTTTTTTCCTTAATTTTAGACACTAAAGAAAAAAAAAAATAATTAATATAAAAGCTTGAACAGTAATTTTGCAATTTCTCGGGAAATTGATCATCTATAATTTTTATGCTTGCAGTTTTGTCAACTTTAATAACCTCGAATTCAAACTGCATACCACATTTTTGTCGTTAATTGAAGTAAATGTTTTTACATACCAAAAATTACACAAAGTAACGAATAAATAGTAGTTTAGCGAGTTATTTAGCGATATCTCGAAGAATTGAGCAGCTAGAATTTAAACGGTAACAGCCTTATCACATTTAATCAATAGCAAATCAAACTGCATTTCGTGTTTTTCAATAATGTAAAAGAAACTTCTTTTATTAATCAAAACAAGAAATACTTTCAAAAAGTTGTTTTTCGCTATTTCTCGCGAAATTGAGCAGCTATAATTTTTTGTGGATAGTTTTAATTTCTTCCAACATGCTCAAATCAAACTGCATACCACTTTTTTTAATTATTTCTAAAGAACGGGTTTTAAAATATAAATAAATAATAAAAAAAAAATATATATAATTACGCGATATCTCGCGAAATTTAACACCTACAATTTCGATGTCAACAGCTGTGTAACCTCTGATCAAGCACAAGTAAAACTGCATACCATGTTTTTATTAAATTTTAAAGAACATATCTAAAGATAAAAAACGAAAACAAAAACAGCAAAAAATTAATTTCGCGATTTCTCGCGAACTAAAGAAGATAGGATTTTGATGTTTACTGTTTTGTGACTTGTAAATAAGTACAATTAAAACTGTATAATCAGTTTTTGAAAATATTTAAAAAACTTCAATGTCAAAATTTAAAAAAATACAAAAACACTAATTTCGCGTTATCTCGCGAATGCGAGCAGCTACGATGTCGCTGTTAACAGTTTTGTGACATTTTATCTTGTAGAAATCGAACTGCGCTTACACTTTTCGTCGACACTAAAGTTCAACCTAAACATCGCTGAGGCTTACCGTGTATAGATCAATCTTAGTTCTTAAACAATGTTTCGATATAAAAAAGTCTTAGAGTTTGAGAAAAGTTTTCTATATAAAAATGTCTCAGATTTTTTTAATATTCTTCCTATAAAATAAGTCTCAGATTCTGAATTTTTTCCTGTATAGAAAAAGTTTTTTGTAGAAATATTTTCCGCTTTTAATATTTATTGACCTTTAAGAAATAAGTAATTATTTTATATGTAAATATATTCGTAAAATTCTTATAAATCATTTTTAACATTTTAATTTATATTAAGTAGCAAATCATTGGCCTTACTCTCCACCATCTCCTACCACCTAATCAACACCTGTGGTATTTATTACATTTTTTCTACCTTACCATTTGTACTCAATTAGCTATCCCTCCCCCCGCCCCTCTCCTTCTTCGATAATAAAAATGTAGAGAAAAAAAAACTTAATTTAAAGCTTAAATGTTGATTTCATAATTTGCCAAAAAAAAAATAACGACTATAATAGCCATTTGGCCATTAACCTCCTGCCACCATACTCCAATTCACCTCTCACACCTTTTTACTAATAATTTAACACCAAATATAAAATATGTAGAAGAAACAATATAATGAAGCAAATATAAAGTATAGATTGCTGCTGCCAGTATCCTAACAGTTTAAACACTTATCAACATCACCACAAGGAAAATTTATATGATGGCAGGCAGTTCGCATTCTCCTCTGGTATGTACCAAATACTCGTATATTTATAGTATGTGTATTATAACAACTAACCGTTATAAACATTATCGCTCAATGATTCGTGTGTCGGGCATTCGTTGCACGTATTGTTGTCGCTAATAAGCTTTCTTGCAGCAAATGTCGCTCATAAATTACCTCAAGGGCCATCGTTTCTAATTAAGTAATTGAAGGCAATGCCTGGTTGGGATTTATTGCTGCGCAACTGCGCAACAAATATATGAAAGTAGTATATATTGGACAAATGACTACACAGCTACTCTATACATCCATTCCAATTTCAACTACACCATTTACAGATGTAATTCGAAAAAGATCAATTGTAATTCGAAGATTATACTTGTAATTCGAAGATTCCATTTGTAATTCGAAGATTCCATTTGTAATTCGAAAATTCCATTTGTAATTCGAAGATTATACTTGTAATTCGAAGATTCTATTTGTAATTCGAAGATTCTATTTGTAATTCGAAGATTCCAATTGTAATTCGAAAAATATCAATGGAAATTCAGTTCATATTTTTCGAATTACAATTGGAATCTTCGAATTACAAATGGAATCTTCGAATTACAAATAGAATCTTCGAATTACAAGTATAATCTTCGAATTACAAATGGAATTTTCGAATTACAAATGGAATCTTCGAATTAAAAATGGAATCTTCGAATTACAAGTATAATCTTCGAATTACAATTGATCTTTTTCGAATTACATCTGTAAATGGTGTGGTTTCATTTTCGTCTTTTTTCCCCACTCTTTTTTATATCAATAAGTTGGTATACATTAAGGGGGAAGTTATTTTTTTAGGGTATTATTGAAGAATTGAAATTTTTAGAATTATTTCTTTTATAAAAGAAGGGTTGGGGTTTCTATAATTATTGGACATATCAGGGATTTAGGGGTTCAAAAATGGGTTAAAAAAATGACGAAAAAATTTTGGGGGTATTCATGGGAAACATGGACCTTGGAAATCCATATAAATACGAAATAATCTTTATTAAATTTAAGTCGACATTTGTTTTTTGTTCTAGACAATATTCCTGTTAGTTCGGGATTTATCGGAATTTTCCCGAAGTTCCACATTGTTTCATAACGGGTCAACGTAATTTTTAAACACTGTTAAGATCGAGAAGCAGAGACCCCCAATCATAAAATCATCTCTTTTATATTTGAACAAATCCATGGGAAATATAACTGACGGGTCACCAATTTTGTTTGTTTTTAATTATGTGAACATTTTTATTCCCTACACCACTCTGTGGTACAGGGTATAATGAGTTTGTGCTGATGTTTGTAACTACCCGAAATATTGGTCCTAGACCCATCTTCAAGTATAGAGATCGACACAGAATCAGAGAATATAGAGATCGACACAGATCAGATCAGAATATGATGTCTTTCCGTCCGTCCGTCCGCGTGTCCATCTGTCCGTCCTTGTAAACGTTGTCACGAAACAGGTCGCAATTTTGAACCGATTTGTGTGAAATTTGAAATTTAAGCATCTTTTGACCCAAGGACAGACTCTGTTGAAATTGGAAAAAATCGGTCCATGTTTTGACCTAGCCCCCATACAAACGTCCCCTTTAAATATGGGTCAAATGCAACTAACAACTCTATTTAATAGGTATTTTAATTTGACAAGTAAACGTGTTAAAAATAAAGTGCAACTCTAGAGGTAACAAATTGTTGGACTTCATCTTGTCTTCAAATTTGGTGATTCAAAATGTTGGGAATTCTTCAACTTTTGTCACTTTTGGCACGACAACAGGTCATTGATCTTACCTTATTTAACAGTAAGGCGAGTACAATGATAAGGGATTGGCGTGTTCTTGATGTGGTATCCTTGTCGGACCACCACTACATAGAGTTTAGGCTTGGGATTGACAAACCAACAATCCCACAGGGCCGAAACCCTCGAAAAGCGGATTGGAAAAGATTTGAGGAACAACTACATCAAAGATTACGTCCCATCCCAATACCTATTTGTATAGGGTCGGTTGAAGTGGAGTCTGAGAAATTGGGTAAAACTTTAACTGACTGCTATGAAACTGTTTGTCCATTAAGGAAAAGCAGACCAGGTTACTCAGTCCCATGGTGGAACGTGGAACTTGGTAAGCTGAGGAAAGTTCAAGAAAGCTTCTGAATAGAGCCTGAAAATCTCGAAAGGATGCTGAATGGAACAATTACCACCTCATGCAAAAGGAATATAAGATAAAAGTGCGGGGAGCCAAACTTGAGTCTTATAGGACTTTTTGCGAGGAGGTAAATGGTACGAGGGATACGGCAAGGCTTTGTAAAATCTTTCAAAAAGATAGTTCACAAACAACCAACAGGAGGTCAATGATATTCTGTTATCTACTCACTTCCCAGGATTGTCACTTTCAATGATAAATACAGATATTATTGAGAGTCCTGTTGGTAGTACTACTTGTAGGAACTGGTATATAGCATCTAGGGTAGTTTCTGAGGAATCGATCAGGTACGCCTTATCTTCCTTTGATAACTATCCTGGACCAGATGGTACATACCCTATGATCTTGAAGACTGGTGGAGATACCCTAGTGAAGGTTCTTAAAAATATCTTCAGAGCCAGCCTGGCTTATGGGTATGTTCCATAATCTTGGTGCGATGTCAAGATTGTTTTTATTCCCAAACCTGGGAAGGAGGACTACACCTTGACAAAAAGATTTAGACCAATCAGTTTATCATCCTTTCTACTGAAAAGTCTTGAGCGAATAGTTGAGAAATTTATTAGGTCAGTAGCATTAATCGAATGCCCCCTAAAAAGTCAGCACCACGCGTATCAGAGTGGTAGATCTTGTGAGTCAGCACTTCACGATCTTGTGGTCAAGATTGAAAGGGGCATTGACAAACAAGACTATACTTTGGGTGTTTTTGTTGATATTGAGGGCGCTTTTGATAATGCTACTTTCGATTCTATGAAAGCTTCGGCTGAATTACATGGCGTGGATCCAGTTCTAGTCAAGTGGATTCATTTTATGCTCTCTCGGAGATTGTTGACGGCTGAAGATGAGTGGGGCACAAAAGTAACGGGTGAGGTTAGTAGAGGCTGCCCCCAAGGGGGGTTTCTCTCTCCTTTGCTGTGGTGTTTTGTGGTAAAATCACTCTAGGTTGAAATACAAGCTCTAGGTGTACACATACAGGCATACGCTGACGATGTGTGCGCATTAGTATCCGGAAAGTCACTTAACTTGGTATGCAAGAAAATGCAGACCCCTTGGGGTCTTGTCTTGGAAAATGCAATCGACATGGATTGTCTGTCAATCCAAATAAGACAACACTCGTGTTGTTCACGCGAAGAACCAAACATAAGTGTCTTCAGCTTCCTACGTTAGGTTAGGTTAGGTTGTAAGTGGCTGCTGACGTTTTACGTCAACACACGTAGACTCTGAGGTCCATTGTGATACCACGGAAGCTTCCTACGTTGAAGGGCATAACTCTTCAACTGTCCACAGAAGTTAAGTATTTAGGGGTTACCCTAGATAGTAAACTAATGTGGACAAAACATGTTGAACAAAAAGTTTCACGGGCACTTCGGATTTTTGGCAGTGCCGGCAAGCTATTGGAAAGACATGGGGTCTAAGACCTGCTAATGTACATTGGATGTACATAGCTGTAATTAGACCTATTGTGACGTCTGTTCAATAGGCTATCGGAACTTTGTCCGATGTTTTCTATGCCTTTGGACACCTCTTGCTACACTCAAAAAAATACGTTAGTAGATTTACTATTTTTTTTTTGCTAACGCTAGTTAGCTAACTTTTAGCAAATTTTTAGTTGAGATTAGCATGTTAGCAAAAAATTCTTGTAAACTTCATTTAGCACATTAGCAATTTTAAACAAACTTTGAACTAATTTCTTTTGCTAAATTTGAAATTGAGTTGACAACATTTTTACAAGATTTTTTGCTAATATTAGCAAAATAAATGGTAAATTTTTTTTTATTTTCAGAAAACTTAAAATGGCGCTATCTCGGAAACTAAGCCAGATAGAGCAAAATGGAGGCCATTTTTGGTTCTCGGGCTCTCCATAGTATCGCCGGTCCTCTTTACATGTGTGGACCCTAATGGGCCCTAACTTTGGATCCAAAAAAGTTAGCATTCCCGAAAATTTTAAAATGCTCATATCTCGGTATCGAGTTTTTTTAATTCTCAAGACCCCAGTGGTCCCCTATAATCACGTATCTCAAAAACTAAGCAAGATAGAGCGAAACGGACACAAATTTTAGATCAAAAACAATGACAATTTTAAAGGAACCCAACTAGGTCTAGGCCCATCGGGGTCTGGACCTATCGGGTCCGAACCCAATGGGGTCTTCAGATGTGTATGAACTAAGTTCAAAAAAAAAAAAATTTAGTTAACTAATTATTGGCAAAACATTTTTGCTAACTTTAGCAAAAAAATTGTGGGTTCAAAATCAGCTAATTTTCTTGTAGGTTTACAAGCTTTTTTTGCTAACATTACGGTTTTTTTTTTGAGTGTAGGCAGACTTTTTGTGTTTTTTTTACACGGAAACCGCAAAAAAATTTCAACACAAATATTTGAAAAAAATATTGGAATGTCCTTTTATCCTAGCAAGGACACCATGGATTTTCAAAACCATAATTTTGTACTAAAGTTTAGGTTCTCTTTTTAACGCTGTTAAAATTTCGAGGATGTGTTTTTTGGTGTTGTCGAGCAATAAATTTTCAAAATTGATAATAAACCTAAACACTTTAGGTTTTGCAAAAATTTTGAAATAAATCAAATATTTGGCTATCTAACAAATTTTGAAAATTAATTGCTTAACAAAACGAAAAACACCTCTGAAATTTTAACAGAGTTAAAACTAAACATTAATACAAAATTTTGCTCTTTTATATCCATGGTGTCCTTGCCAGGAATAAACGACATTCAAATATTGTTTTTACAATTTTTTTTATTTTTGTTTTCTAAATTTTCAATCTTCATAATTTTATCTAAAATATTGGTCTTACAAGTTTTTTCGTACGACTTGCGGTTTCCGAGTAAAATAATGGTAAAAAATTGTCTAAAACTCAATATTGCCAAAAAAAAAGCGTTTATTTTAAACGCCTATATCTACTAAAGTATTGATCTAAAAAAAATATATGGTTTTTAATCATTTATGAACGAAAATCTATCAAATAACCAAAAATTTACAAAACATATTTTTAATATGAACTTTGGTAAAACGTTTGGTTCACGGGTGCGTATGATAATTCCCGATTAAGTAATATTTTGTATAAATATTAATCATACGCCTAAGTGTAAGAATTATAATGCAACCCTAAAAATATGCAACAAAATAATAACACAAAAAAAAAATCAGACAATAAAACAATCATACGCCACGAAAAACAAAATCATAATAATAAAATATGCACTAACAATAAAAAAGCCCCCAGTTTACTTATTTGGGACAAAGTTTTCTGTTTACCTTTAATTCATGTATTTTATGCTGGTTTAAAAGTAAGTAGTTCTTACACCTCACAGAGGGCCAGGCAGATCGATTTCCGGCCAAAAGTCCTTATTTGTAAATTCTCAAAAAAAAGTTTACCAGTTTGTTGGGCATATATAGAAGCAGGTTTTCTGAACTTATCTTTATGATCGAATTACACACTTTCCTTTGACAGGTCTTCAAAGTTAAAAAAGTTGGTAAAAAATTTTTAAAAGTTGAGATACTTTTTTAATTTTTTTTCCAAACTTCTATTGCTAATGTTTAACTTTTTGTTTGCGTGGTTCAACCTTATATATAAGCCTTTGTAACGAAAATAACGTGGACAAATATAACTCATTTACCTGGCAGCAATTCGCGTTTTTTGGGAAAAAAGTTATAATTTTTAGCTATTTACCTCGCGCCGAAAAAATCCTCAGCGATCCTCAGTTCGATACAATCGGTCAATATTTTTTTTTATATAGAATGGATCAATATCTTTCGAAAAAAGTTGCCCAAACTTGCTCGAAATGATAAATGGCGAAATTACAGCTATATATGCAGTAGTCCGAGATTTGTTTTTAAAAAAAATTATTTAACCCAAAATAATGTTTTACGGCTTAATTAGTTTTATTATCGTCAGAGAGTGCCTTAAGTGTAGGAAGAAAAAATTATATACATTTCTATTTTTTTTTGTAGAATTATGGAAATTATCAGTTACACCATTTCCAATTAAATTCAAAAATTTTTTATTGAATTTTCAAAATAAAGAAAAAAAGTGAATAATTTGTCGTCACCATTTCCAAAAGCTTTTCTAAAACTAAGTCATTTACGCCCTTTCCATATTTATATCAAAAATTAAAAAAAAATATATATGTAAAAATTATGGGCGTAGATTCAACTTCAGACACTCTTAAAACTGATTTTTAGTTAGATCAGACAAAGCTAAAAAATCTAGCCGCCATATTGTTTCCGCCATATTGAATTTTATCAGTTCGATTTTAAGATAACAGACCCGGAAATTTACTAGGCCACACTTTCAGCTACCTTCAACAAAGAAAAGGTATATAACTGTTTTTTAATTACTTATAACAAACTTTACTAAGCATATTTAGTCCGCCATTTTGTTTTTCAAAACTCACGCCAGTAATTCTGATTCAGTAACTCCAAGACCCCCTTAAAACAAAATTTGAGTTAAATCGGACAATTATTACAAAAATTTGTCCGCCATATTGGATGCGCCATTTTGATTTTTTTAGTTTTTAGTTAAATTTTGAAATCAGCAACCCCGAAATACTCTAGAAGCACATTTTCAGCCGGATCCAACAACGATAAAGACTTTTGGCTGGAGTTGGATCATTCTTTAAACTATAAGTAGCATATTTAGTCCGCCATTTTGATTTTCAAAATTCGGAGTAAAAATTCTAATTCAGTAACTCCAAGACCCGCATAAAACAAAATTTGAGTTCAATCGGACAATTTAAAAAAAAATTGTCCGCCATATTGGATCCGCCATTTTGATTTTTTTGGTTTTTAGCTAAATTTTGAAATCAGCGACCTCGAATTCCTCTAGAAGCACATTTTCAGACGGATCCAACAACGATAAAGACTTTTGGCCGGAATTGGATCATGCTGGCCCTCTGTGCACCTGTGGGATTCAGTTTTTTTTAGATTTTTAAAATATTTTAGAAAAACATTTTGGGGAATATTTTCCACCCTAATCTTCATACACACATAAGTATATGTGTCTAAAATAAGTACAAAAGTTCAATTAGATTGGAAATGTTGGTTACAAAATAAGTATGAGGGACATAAATGGAATACATAACAAAAAAGAAAGAAAGGCTGGCAAATAATGTGTGTTTTGTTCTCTAACAAAAACAAAATCAGTATTTTAATGCGGGTACTTACATACAATTTCACAAAAAAAAAGCCAAAGCGAAAAGAAACTCTAAATGAAATCATAATAGGAATGAAACCAAAACCACTAAAATGTCAACAGCTGACGGCTACATTAATGCACTGACGGTATTGCTGATGCTGTTGTTGTTATTGCTATTGAAGCTGTTGCCGTAATATAGTTGTTGATATTAAGCTTATGCCATTTACTACTGCTACTACTTCTACTACATCAAACCATCGGTACATCATCAAAACAACTAAATCATCATTATCGTCATCATGATAATTTTCCAATGGTCCTCGTCGTCATTTTCGTCATCATCATAAATATGTCATATAGGAATTTAAGCTTTCATAATGGCGGCACTTTGTTGTCGTACGTACCACGTCATATTATTACAAGTATTGATTGCTGATGTTACAAACATTACACACACAAATAAATATATCAACAAATACATTTTGCATATGACAGCTGACGTTTTAGGTTATTTAGGGTATAATATATGTATGGGTATGTAGATAGACGCCGTAATCAAAATGTATGGAAATTTATATAACTTAACTCATGAAATTATCAGATATTATTAATGGAAAGGGACTTATGAAAGAACATTTTATTAAACTTTTTTTTGGATGGACCAGCAACAAATGGATTTATTTATGAAAAGTTTTAATGTACACTCAGCGAAAAATGCTTCATAATATTTATGACATGGTTTTATAAATAGTTTTGTCATAAAATTTCATTATATTTATGAAACTTTCATAAATATAATGAAGTTTATGAAAAAAGCTATGAAATGCACTTCATAAAATTTTAAGATTTCATAAAAAAATTTATAAACGTTTTATATGACTAAAACGATGCCAGATGTCTGGGAGAATTTTTTTTAGTTTCTAGTAATAGTTCTTCCAATGTAAATATCATAAATTTAATTTCAAAAAAATTGTGTATATATTAGTAAAACATTTCATAAAAACTATGAAACCTTTTCATAAATATAATGAAACTTGTCATTAAAGTTTGTCTAATGTAACTGTTTCATAAATATTATGAAATCTTTCATAAATACTATGAAACATTTCAAAGAAATAATAATTATTTTAAGTATTTCATTATATTTATGGAACTATTTCATTATTCATACATTTTAGGAAACATTTCATTATGAAATCTTTCATAAATACTATGAAATAGTTTGATAAATATCATCAAATAATAACAAAAATAAAAGTAAAATCATAGTATTTATGAAACACTTCACCAAAAGCCGAAAAAAAAATATTTTTTTATTTATTTAAATATATTTTTTTTTTTTTTCAATATTTCCATTAGTATCGTTGATCATCTTCAGGGATATTTAAAATATTTTTAAACCGACGTTTAGTTGAGGACTTCTTTTGAACAAAAAATTACAAAGCAATATTTTTGTCAAAAATTTAAAAAGTAATAAAGAAGACCTCAACTCAACGTCGGTTTAAAAATATTTTAAATATTCCGGAAGATGATCAGCGATGCTGATAAAAATATTAGAAAAAATAAATATATATTACACAGAATGTAAAATCGTCAAATTTAAATCAACAAACAGCAATTGTAAATCAACCAAATATGATATCAACCAAACATTTAATAAAAATGGCCGCCTGTTAGTCTATAATACAAAACTTCAATTTTGTTTTTAACAAACTCACAAGGGAAGTCTCCCTAGTGTAACCCGCGGATCTTTATGGAATTGGTTTTATTTTGTAGAACAGAAAAAATAAAGGGACACGTATTTTTTTAGCGGCCCAAATTCATATTTAGCGGGTAAAAAGGAGGGGGGAAGACAAGGCCATTTTCAGTTTTTTTCGTTTATCTCCTATATTATGCAAAGAAACCTAGTGATGTAAGATATTTGGAAAACCTATCTACGTGTGCTAAGAACGTGTCCAAACATGCACAACTTTTTGTCATATTGAGTAAAATACCAAAATTTTGGAACATTTTTGTTAATAAGTCAAAAAATATTAACTTTTTTGACCCGTTGTTAGCACCGCGAGATAGGTATTTTTAATGCCTTAAATCGGATACTACACATGCCTATATTAATTTTGTTTAAATAGGCATAAATCGTAAAAAACTGAAAAATGGCAACTTCCCCCATACAAATCCACCCCCCCCCCCTAAAAATGAGTTTGGTCCCTAAAAAAAATACGTGTCGAATTAATTTTCGTTCTTAACAACATATCCAAATTTCATAAAGATCGGAGGGTGACACCAGGGAGACTTCCCTTGTCAGTCAAGTAATTTTATTTCAAAATTATTTTATCATGTCAACAAATAGTTTTTGTGTTTGTTGAATTTCTTTGTTGAACAAAAAAAAAATTATACCGTTTGTCAGATCAACTAATTGTGTTTGTGTTTGTTGAATTTCTTTGTTGAAAAAAAATTCAAGATTTTGTACGTTTGTCAATACAAATAATAATTTTAGAGAACTATTACAAACTCGTTTATCACTTTTTTTTACATTTTTTTTCAACAATCAATATTTACAAACGTTAGTTGATATCACAAATTTCCGTATAGGAGCACTTTCAGTGAAAAAGTTAATTGTATTCACAGATATATGGCTCAATATAACAATTCGGTTTTTCTGTGTAATAAAAACTTCATACAAATTTTAAGAATTTTCATTTTATATATAAAATTTAATGATATATTTCATAAATACTGACCGTATGAACAATTATGAAAATGCTTCATTTACATTTAATGAAGATTTTTATTATATTTATGACAGTTTTCATAAACATTATGAAACTTTTTCTTTAAGTGCAGTTAAGCCATAAGTTCTTTACACGTTTTAGACGTAAAATACACAATTTAAACAAGAACAAGCATTACATTCTGTTGTGACCAATCTTTATACCCTCAAAAATGTAGTCCGATCTTGCCTTTTTCGTCATTTCCAAATTTGACCGGCCTATGACCACAACACAATTTTTACAAATTTTCTCGAGGCTATCTCTTTTGGTATAGAATGCAGCGTGTTCTACCCAGACAGACGGAAGGACTGACATCGCTAAAAGGTCTTACAAATAATCATGGATCAGTAATTTATACATAAGGGTGGAGCAAATTTAGCTTTTTTTCGAATTTCAAAGTCGTCAGGGTCGGAGAAGTTGCCTTTTATAGTCAATATTGACACAAAAAAAATTTTACCTATAGTCAGTCCAATGTCTTTGGGTTCTGTTTGTGACCTTAAAATCGGAAAGTTTCAAATAAAGTAAAAAAAATTTTTTTTTTTTTAGTTTAAACTATGAGTTAGTATTTCTACATTACCGGAAAAGTGTTTTTATTGATTTTTTGCCTGTAAAAAATTTTTTAACATGATAATATTTTTAGGCTGTTGTCAAATTTTAAAAAAAGTTGCAGACGCCATCTCAGTTTGACTACAAAAGCCAACGATTAACAAAAAATAAAATAAGAATTACTGTTTTATTTTCTTAAAACAAAACATTTTAGTAACTTGAGTTTGCAACTTGTATAATAATTCACCTCGTGGTGAATAAAAAAAATCACCTCGTGGTGAATAGAAAAATTCACCAGCTAGTGAATAAAACGTAACACAATTGTTTTTCATAAATTTTTTTCTCATTAATATTTTTTCATCAATATTTTTTTCATCAATATTTTTTATTTTATCAATATTTTTTTCTCATCAATATTTTTTTCTCATCTATATTTTTTTCATCAATATTTTTTTCCTCAATATTTTTTTCCATGATAATATTTTTAGGCTGTTGTCAAATTTTAAAAAAGTTGCAGGACGCCACCTCAGTTTGACTACAAAAGCCAACGATTAACAAAAAATAAAATAAGAATAACTGTTTTTATTTTCTAAAAACCAAAAATTTTAGTAACTTGAGTTTGCAACTTGGATAATAATTCACCTCGTGGTGAATAAAAAAAATCACCTCGTGGTGAATAAAAAACTTCACCAGCTGCTGAATAAAACGTAACACAATTGTTTTTCATAATTTTTTTTCAATATTTTTTTTCATCAATATTTTTTTTCATAAATATTTTTTTCTCATCAATAGTTTTTTCTAATCAATATTTTTTTCATCAATATTTTTTCCACAATATTTTTTTTTCATCAATATTTTTTTTCATCAATATTTTTTCTCATCAATATTTTTTTTCATAAATATTTTTTTCTTATCAATATTTTTTTCTAATCCATATTTTTCATCAATATTTTTTTTCCTCAATATTTTTTTTCATCAATATTTTTTTTCATCAATATTTTTTCTTATCAATACATTTTTTCATCAATATTTTTTTCATTAACATTTTTTTCTCATCAATATTTTTTTTATCAATATTTTTTTTCATCAATATTATTTGTTCATACATTTTTGTTCAATAATTTTTTTTTTCATCAAAAATTTTCTTTTCAACATTTATTTTATTAAATATTTTTTTTAATCTATTTTTTTTTTTTTCATCAATATTTTTTCTTAAATCAATATTTTTTCTCATCAATATTTTTCTCATCAATATTGTTTTTTCATCAATATTTTTTTTTTCATCAATATTTTTTCTTAAATCAATATTTTTTTCATCAATATTTTTTCTTATCAATATTTTTTTTTTCATCAACATTTTTTTTTATCAATATTTTTTCTCATCAATATTTTTTTCATAAATATTTTTTTCTCATCAATATTTTTTTCTAATCAATATTTTTTTCATTAATATTTTTTTGCCTCAATATTTTTTTTCATCAATATATTTTCTTTTCAATACATTTGTTCATCAATATTTTTTTCATCAATATTTTTTTTCATCAATATTTTTTTTTCATCAATATTTTTTCATCAATATTTATTTTATTTTCATCAATATTTTTTTCATCAATATTATTTGTTCATACATTTTTTGTTCATACATTTTTTGTTTATACATTTTTTGTTCAATAATTTTTGTTTTCATCAAAAATTTTCTTATCAAATTTTTATTTTTTTATTATATCCCGGCTAAAAATAAATTGTATATGAGCATATATGAAAACATCTGACCATACATCATTAATTCGGAAACATATATGATCATATAACAACATATATTAAAATTGGCGCTTATTCAATATATGACCATATATGGAAGAACATATGATAATATGCGATCATATATTGGTCCATCCTTAACATAAATTGTCATATATGATAGTACATGCGTTTGAAAACTTTATTTTTAGCCGGGATAGTAGTATTTTTTTATCAATAAATTTTTTCATTATAAAGTTTTTTCATCACAATCTTTAGTAATCGACAAACATACACAAATAGATAGATCGATGTCTTAGAAACTTTAAAGGATCAATAATATATAAACATAATGGGGTCTTCGACCGATATTTCAATGCGTTTTGCATGGAATGACAAATTAATATAGCATTATTTTTGTTAGAAAAATTTTTCTTAGAAAATTATACCTATTTATACCGCAAAACATTATCACGATTCAATGGTTTGGGCAATATTACAAACTTCGCAGACATTTTTGTGTCTGTTTTTGTGCCCTACCCTATTGGTGAATGTGCCCCATTGATGGGGCAGTTTCACCGATTTGGGTTACTCTAAAAAATTAAAAAATTATAAGAGAAGGCAAACAGATAAATTCCATTTAGAATATGCATTTTAAAGCTGACATATGTAGCTTCTGTAATGAAAAAAATCCAGTAAAAAAGTCTATTGGTTAAGGTTTTACAGCACTTCATAAAAATGGCGAATGTGCCCCTATTATTTTCTTATAGCAGTTTAAAACAGATGTATATTTTTGATTATCGTATTATGCTTGTTTTGCCTTAAATGCAATTTGAAATTAATTAAAAAAAAATAAGTTATATTTGAAGAAATTTCTATTCTCCACATCTGAGTCGATCGGTATACACTTAAAAACACAGTCAAAAATAAAAAAATTTTGGCTTCAATGTTTTGTGTGCAAATGAACGGGTTAAAAAAAAAAAGGAGTCATAAATGTAGTCGACAAAATTTTACTAAAAATTAAAACAAAATTTATTCTGAAACACCACCACAGGCCAATTAAATTATTTAAATCTACATAGACTTACACGCATACCATTTTCAAAATCGTTTTTTTTTTTTTTCTTACATTTTTCATTTTGCAATTTAACCAAAATTTGCATATATTTTTCATACGGAAATAACATGTGTGGAATTTTAATAAACATTTACGATACCATTCCACGTCAGCGTCATCAACATATCAAGCACTAAAACACACAAACTCCATAACATTTTGTCATTAAAAAAGTAAATCGAAATTTATTTGCTATACAGACCTTGGCCTTCAAAAAAAAATGGTATAAAAAAAGTGAAAAGATGAAAAAAGGGCAACATTACACTAACAAAGTTATAAAAATAAATTGTTAAAACCACTCAAACCCCCCAACTTTAGATACAAATTGTAACGACTGACTACTAAAATTTGAAATAACCAACAAGAAAAATAAACATCCTAAAAGACCAAAAGTTCGACCTTTAAATTAGCTACATTATTTTAAGCAATGGAAAGCTTATTAAGATAATTTTCAGAAATTCCGATTTCAAGGGGCAAAAGGAGAAAAAAAATTTACTTTGGTATTTTTTGATTTCCTGGTACTTTTTTTTTTTATCATCTCCGGCGGAAAAATATTCGAAAAACTTAATTTTGTTTTAAATTCCGATTCTAAGAAGTAAAGTAGTGTATTTTGGTACTTTTTTTTATCTCCTGGTACTTTTTTATTTTCTCTCCAGCGGAAAAACATTCGGAAAAAAATACTTTTTTGTAAATTCCGATTCTAGCTTTGGTAGTGGTTAAAGTTGGGTCAAATGTTGCTTTCTATATCTATTGTGATAAACCTAATTTTTTTATGTTGTAGGGAAAATAATGAAACATTCATGGAATGTAATGAAATTGGGAGAAAACCGGAACGAAATGGTATGAACGTGCAAACGAAATGAACGAGTTTTTGTCAAAACTCTTTTACTCATTTGTTTTCTTAAAATGTTTCCAACGATTTTTTTTCCACTCAAAACATTTTCCACTCAATTGTTTTTTGCAATCAAAAGTTTTTTCACTCAAAATTTTTTTTCACTCAAAATTTTTTTTCACTCAAAATTTATTTTCACTCAAAATTTGCAGATTTCAAAGAAAGCATAAAATTACTCGAAGATTTTTAGAAGTTTTTCATTTGAGCCAAAAATCACAAACATAAAAACCCTCTAACACTCAACTCTTTCAACTGGTGTAGGGTTCAACAAAAAGTTAGTATAAAATTAAAATGAAACGTTTATGTATGATGCCATAAAAAAAGAGTAGCTGGCAGGACTTAAGGTTATTTATGGTAGCTCACCATGAATCATTTAACCCTTAACTACATTATTTAATTTTTTTTTACCAAAAAAACGACGCATCGTTTTGCATAATTAATCTTTAAGTTACTTGACCTGTGATACCAAATTATAAAAATTTACATACATACGATATGATATGGTACGATATGAGAAGGTTTTTCTAAAGGGTGGGTGGAGTAGTGAAGGTATGTATGTTCTATACTAGGGTGGCACTTAAATACTAGCTGGGTTATTCATAATGAGTAAATTAAATCTAATGTAGGTTTATTTGACTGATATTGCATGAATATTTGTCAAATAAACCTACTTTAAGTACAGCATTATGAATAAGCCCCTAGAAGTTTTAACATTTGTATTTAAGGTCAAACATTCGGTATCAGCTCGGTTTGATTTTTGAGTTAAAATGTCTGTGAAGTTTGTACTCGTGCCCAAACCCTTGAATCATGATAATGTTTTGCTGTATAAATAGGTGTTCTTTCCAAAGCAAAATTTTTCTAGGAAAAATAACGCTATATTAATTTGTCATTCCATGCAAAAGGCATTGAAATATCGGTCGAGGACCCCATTATATTTATATATTATTGATCTATAAAGCTTTCTAAGACATTCTAGTGATATCCATCTATCTGTTTGTCTTATTGTCGATAACAAAAAGTTTTTGATGAAAACATATTATTGATAAAAAAAAATTGATGAAAAAAAAATTGATGAAAAAAATATTGATGAAAAAAAAAATATTGATGAAAAAAAAAAATATTGATGAAAAAAAAATATATGTATTGATAAAAAAAAAATGTTGATGAAAAAAAAAATATTGATGAAAAAAAAATTATTAATGAGAAAAAAAAAATATTGATGAAAAAAAAAATATTGATGAAAAAAAAAAAATATTAACGAAAAAAAAAAATATTGATGAAAAAAAAAAATATTGATGAAAAACAATTATGTTACGTTTTATTCACCAGCTGGTGAATATTTTTGTTATTCACCACGAGGTGAATTATTATCCAAGTTACAAACCCAAGTTAGTAAAGTTGTTGGTTTAAAGAAAGTAAAAAAAACAGTAATTCTAATTATACCCTACACCACACTGTGGTACAGGGTATAATGAGTTTGTGCTGATGTTTGTAACTACCCTTTAAGTATACCGATCGACTCAGAATCACTTTTTGAGTCGATTTAGTGATGTCCGTCCGTCCGTCCGTCCGTCTGTCTGTCCATGTAAACGGTGTAAACACGATACAGGTCGCAATTTTGAATCAATTGACTTGAAATTTGAAACTTAAGCCTCTCTTGGCCTAAGGACGAAGCCTGTTGAAATTGGAAAAAATCGGTCCATATTTAGACCTTGCCCCCATACAAAGGTCCTCTTTAGTTTTGGCTCAAATGACTCTAATAACCGTATTATAATAGGTATCTTTTTGAAATTTGGAAGGTAAACATGTTTTGTCTTCACAAATCACCATTCCGAATTTCAAAGAAATCGGACCAGTTCTTCTTGTAGCCCCCATACAAACCACCTTCCCGATTTTCACATAAATGTCTCAAATTTCATGAAAATAGAAAATATTTAATTAAAATTTTGTTTGTGTATGTTAAACGCGTACTTAAATAACCTTATCAAACCTTGTAATCATCGGACCAGTTTTGGACTCAGGCCCCTTGTGAAAATTTCGCCCGATATTCAGTTTAAGCGGTTTATTGTTAACAAATAGAAGCCTATTTCACTCAAATTTGATTTGTGAGTGTTTTTTACACTTATTAAAGATTTTAAAACATATAGATCTAATCGGTCCATGGGAATCATTTTCCGGGGAACTCTGGTGTTGGGTATTATATGGTCGGTCTTGACCGACTATAATTTTCTTACTTGTTTTCTTTTTTGTTAGTCGTTGCTTATATACACGGTGAGCCTCAGCGATGTTTAGGTTGAACTTTAGTGTCGACGAAAAGTGTAAGCGCAGTTCGATTTCTACAAGATTAAATGTCACAAAACTGTTAACAGCGAAATCGTAGTTGCTCGCATTCGCGAGATATAGCGAAATTAGTGTTTTTGTATTTTTTAAAATTTTGACATTGAAGTTTTTTAAATATTTTCAAAAACTGAGTATACAGTTTTAATTTTACTTATTTAAAGGTCACAAAACAGTTAACATCAAAATCTTATCTTCTTTAGTTCGCGAGAAATCGCGAAATTAATTTTTTGCTGTTTTTCTTTTTGTTTTTTTATCTTTGGATACGTTTCTTTAAAATTCGTAAAAACATGGTATGCAGTTTTACTTGTGCTTGATCAAAGGTCACACAGCTGTTGACATCGAAATTGTAGGTGTTAAATTTCGCGAGATATCGCGTAATTATATAATTTTTTATTATTATTTATTTATAATTTAAAACCGCTTTTTTGGAAATAATAAAAAAAGTGGTATGCAGTTTGATTTGAGCATGTTGAAAGAAATTAAAACTGCCCACAAACAAATTATAGCTGCTCACCTTTTTGGGGTTTTTTCTTGTTTTGATTAATAAAAGAAGTTTCTTTAACATTGTTGAAAAACACGAAATGCAGTTTGATTTGCTATTGATTAAAGGTGATAAGGCTGTTATCACTTAAATTCTAGCTGCCCAATTCTTCGAGATATCGCCAAAAAACTAGCTAAACTACTATTTATTCATTACTTTGAGTTATTTTTGGTCTGTAAAAACATTTACTTAAATTAACGCCAAAAATGTGGTATGCAGTTTGAATTCGAGGTTATTTAAGTTGACAAAACTGCAAGCAAAAAAATTATAGATGATCAATTTCCCGAGAAATCGCAAAATTACTATTCAAGCTTTTATATTAATTAATTTATTTTTTCTTTAGTGTCTTATATAAAGAAAAAAAAAATCAAGAAACGACAAATATATTGCATGCAGTTTAAATTTTATGTGGTTAAAGGGGGTAAAACTGCTTAAATCAGTATCTTGACTGCTAATTTACGCGAAAAATAAATTTTATTCCAATTTTTTACTTTTTTTTTAAATTTTGCGATTTCTCGCGAAATTGAGAAAATATGATTTCGCTGTTAACTGTTTTGTGACCTGAATATAAAAACAATTAAAACTGCATACTCAGTTTTTGAAGATATTTAAAAAACTTCATTGTCACTAATTTCGCGATAGAAATCGAACTGCGTTTACACTTTTCGTCGACACTAAAGTTAAACCTAAACATCGCTGAGGCTCACCGTGTATAGTCAAACTGAGGTGGCGTCCTGCAACATTTTTAAAATTAGACACCAGCCTAAAAACATTATCATGTTAAAAAACAATTAAAATCAAATTAAACTTAAAAAATTTTTACTTAAAATATTAATATATTCACTCAAATTATTTTTTTTTTTCGAAAAAATACTGTTTCTGCAAAAAGGAATTTTCTATTAAATAATTTTTATACCCTCCAACCACAGTATGGGGGTATACTCACTTTGTCATTCCGTGTGTAACGCATCGAAATATCGGTCTAGGACCCCATAAAGTATATATTTTATTGATCAGTGATCGATTCTAAGACATTCTAGCGATCCGTCCGTCTGTTCGTCTGTAGAGGACACGATACAGTCCAAAATAAAAGAGCTAGACTTCCGAAGTTTGGCACGAATATGTCTTATATTCCTAGGCAGGTCAAGTTCGGAAATGGGCAAAATCGGACCAAGGGGAAAAAAGTTCCCCCTTGGAGAACTAAACCAACCCAAGAAAAACCGCATTTTTTGCAGAGTTTTTTGTACTTTTGGTAAGCAAATGCAACATTCTTATCTCAGAAGAAGTTGAAAATCGCAAGGGGAAGTTGCCCCCTAACGTCTGCCACCAACTCCCCCCCCCCCCAAAAAAAAAGACGCCCCTGGATTTTTTTTTATATTTTTTTTTACATTTTAGAGGGTATAAAAGATTCGGTACAGCCGAATGTAACACTCTCACTTGTTTTTTTTTTAAACGTGTTGTGCATTGTACAGTAGCATGTCCCGAAATCAGGAAATTTTGGAATTTCTTTAGGGCATATCCCCAGAACGATGCTTATTGAAGGTCTGTTTACGGGAAAAATAATTAAAAAAATTTTGGAGGTCATCTTCAGGGCGCAACTAGCGCTTAAAGTTTGCATCCGTGGTGTATTTGGTCAAAAAAAATATTTTTTTTATTTTTAAAATTGGTGCCAAAAGTATCGTTAGGTGGAATACATTCAGGAAAAAATACTTATAACGTTTTCATGGAGCAATTTTGGTCCAGCGCAACGTTTTGAAACTTCGAAGATGCTTAATTTATTACATATTTTTTTAAGTTTTTGTAAAAAACAGCTTTTTATATTAAGGCTTGAACATAAACTCCGTTTTATACAAAATTTTAAAAGAACTCGTTGAAACTCCGGTTTTTACAAAAACTTAAAAAAATATATAATAAATTACACCTTTTCAAAATTTCAAAACGTTGCGCTGGACCAAAATTGCTCCATGAAAACTTTATAAATATTTTTTCCAGAATGTACTCTACCTAACAAAACTTTTGGCACCAATTTGAAAAATACAAAAAAAAATTTTTTTTTTCACCAAATGCACTACGGATGCAAACTTTAAGCGCTGGTTGCGCCCTGAAGATGACCTCTAAAAATTTTTTAATATTTTTGCCCGTAATCAGCTCTTTACTAAGCATCATTCTAGGGGTATGCCCTAAAATTTTTCATTTTCGGGACACGCTATTGTACAGGTCTTTCGTGAATTCAGCCAAGTCGAATTTAGCTTTTCAATTTTTATTTAATCCTCTATATTTAAAAAAAAAAAAATAAACTTCTCCCCATTTTTATTAGTGTTATATTTAGACCTTGGTAGTCTTCGTTAATGTTGAGGCTAAATTTGGAAGGTTTTATATTTTGTTTTATTTTTGCCTGGCAAAAAACTGTTGATGTTAAACTAAACGCGAAAGTTGGAGTTATTTTGCCAGCTCCATTATGTAATTTAATGTAATTTTTTTGGTTGTTTTTTTCTTGTGACTTTTTGATATATAAGGGTATTACATATGTACAATATTTCTTTGTAAAAAACAACATATTAACCCTTTTTTCGGTGTATGTATGCTTCAAACTTAACCACAATCATTGTAAGCAGGGATATATTTTTAGAAACGGTTTTTGTTTTTAAATTGTAATTGACAGGGATTCTTAAATGTTGAATTTTAAAAGCCTCCAGCCTCAAGTTTGGTGTTATTCCATGTGTATCTTATTGAAATATCCGACTAAGAACCCACTAAGTGAATATATTACACTGTGCTACAAAAAACAAAAACAAAATCGGATATACTTTTTAACTGAGCTAACGTAGGTGTTAGGTCCCATTGGAAATATCATAAAAATGCCCATCAAACTTGCCTATTTGACACCCACTGCCATTCAGCCAGAAAAAAATAAGGGTTTTGCTACAAGTATTTCTGGAAAATTAACGTCATTTATTGAATGAAACTAATTCTTTGATGTTTATGCTTGGCAGACTTACATAGACTTGTTGTCATTGCTTCAAAAAAAAAAAAAAAAAAAACGAAAAAGCTTAACTTAACCAAAAAAAAAAATTCCTTTAAAATAAGAGTTTTTACTAAAAAAAAATATTTTTTTTCTTGGCCACATTACATACAGTTAAGTTTGAAACATACATTTAACGAAAAAACCACAAAATGTGAAATTCTATTGTGCGTGAATAACTGGAAGGAAAAAATATATTAAAAAAAAACTGAAAACTAGAAGGCTAAAAACCACAATAGACCTTCATTTAAATTCAAATAGAAAACGTTGGTAGTTAAACAAATATATGCAGACTTACATACTGTCACTTTTTTTTTTGATGGGGAACCCAATGAACAAAATGTTAAAATTAAGAAAAAACTCCTAAAATCTAAGATTCGCCCACAGAATCTTGTCGGAAACTTCGAGTACTTTTAAGCGGTTTCCAACAAAAGAAAAAATATATGGTATTTTAAGGCAATTATTGAGTTAAATATTGCTTATTGGGTTATTTGTAAATGTATTAAAGTCCCGACAAACGGTAAAATTTACAATTAAATTTTAAATGAAGAACAAAGTACTTTTTGTGAAAATTTTTTCTGTTGTTTTTTCTCGTTAACAATCCTTTTGTATAAATTAATTAAACATAAAAAACAAATTTAAAAATTATTCTTTAAAGTTTGATGCAGCAGAAATAAATTATGTTGAAGTTCAAGAATCTAACAAGTGAAGTAGTCAATTTTTTTTACAAATACTATGTCCAAACCATTTTTTTTAATTTTGTGATATAAATAATAGGTTGGCAGCGAATTTTCAACTTTCTAAATTGACCCGTGCGCCCGGCGTGGATTTTTAAAAAATTAAAAAAAAATAAAAAATTAAAAAATATGTCTTGCGGCATATCATACTTAATTATTTTGATGCGCCGAATACGAATACCGAAAAAAATTTAAAGTCGGTCAAACGGTTTTCGAGATATTGCTATTTGAAATTTGCCAAAAATGGCGGTTTTTTCCTACGTTCAAAAAATTTAAAATCGTTTGATAATTTTAAAAAATTTTTTGATATTCGTGTTCAGCGCATCAAAATTAATAAGTCGCATGACATATTTTTTTTTTTAATTTTCAAAATCTAAAACTTTGATCGCCGGGCCCAACAGGTTAATTTAACCCATTTTGATCCTCTGTTCGATTTTTCGAACAGTAGAGAAAAAAAAATATTTATGTATGAAAGAGCTGGAATTTCGGGTAAATGTGGTTATGAATGTTAAGTCTCATGTTTCTGCAATTAAAAAAAAATATACCCGCTTGACCACCGCAATTTATATGCCCATTAAATACAATGCAAATCAGCACAGAAATTGTTTCAAGCCAAACCGAAAATTTCGATTTTCGGCTTTTAATTTTTTTGACTAATTTAAAATTTTTCTAGATTTAATTTATTATTAAATTCCAATAATTTGAATTATTTTGAAACTATTTACTTTGAAAATAATCAAATATATTAATAAAATAGCAAATAAATCCAAATATTAAAATTGCATAAAAAGTTGAAATGCAGGCTTTCTGGAAAAACGGCACATTGAAAAATTTTTTTGACGGGATTTTTGAGATCAGCGGGTGCTAATTACCTTAAAAAAGTACCTTTTTCCAAAAAAGAAAAATAAAATTGAATCTTGGTCCAAAATGGGTTAATCCGATTGACCTCAAATTTGTACCATAAAGGTTTTAGGCCAAGGGGAATCAAAATTTGCCCTGACGTTCAAAATCGGAAGAAAAACTTTTTTACCATACAACGGGTATTTTGTCTAGTGCCACATAGTCTAAAACTGATATGGACAAAATTTCATCCAAATTGGGTAACTTTAACCTGTGTCCCTATGAGGTTAAAGTTCATAAAGTAAAAAAAATCCATACAAGAAAAATGTTGAGCTTTATTAGCTTATCAAGGGCAACAACAAGCCTTCAGTATATGCTTGTCAAAACTAAAAAAATATTTTGAAATTTTTTTAGAGTAAGCATCTAACCAGCCTCAAATTTTTTTTAAAGTCCATTTTGAAATTGAAAAACTTGTCCGATCGAAATGAACTTTTTTGTCCTTAATAAACTAATAAAGCTTACTAACGTTCAAAAATAAAAAAATCTAAAATTTTTTTTTACTTGTATGGATTTTTTTTTTTACCTTGTGAACTTTGACCTCAAAGGGGCAAGAGTTAAAGATATCCGATTTGGCTGAAAGTTTCCTTTCCGACGATATTCAATTTAAAAAAAAA
>OY992539.1:39238536-39280098 GCA_963921195.1 Pegoplata infirma | reverse complement strand
ACTAAGCGACCCCACAGCTCTTAAAGAAAATCACCTAAGCTTTAAGCTTTCTTTTGAATCCAAAAAAAAAAAAAAAAGGGCCCAATTTGAGGAAAAAGTCAAAAAAGTTTTGGATTTTTAAGAAAAAAAATCAAAAAATTTTTTTTTATTTTTTTTTATATTTTTTTCGAAAGATTGAAGAAATAGCTATCTAAACTCTTTGGGACACATTTTGCTAAAACCAATACGTAAGAAGTTACATGGATGAGAATCAACACCTCTTTGGCCAAAATGTCAAATTTCGACCCCCTCTAACTCAGAGAGTTCTTGACCGATCTCTCCAATAGGACTAACCTTGGTGCAAATTTCATCCCGATCGGAAGATATCGGTTTCAAAATTTGTGTCAGTTGACACGAAAACCCCCATATATATATGTTTTGTCATCCCGTGTAAAAAGATATCTATTAAGATCTTATTATATCAATTGTATCTAATCAGATCTATTATATATAATCCCACTTCCATCCCACTTTTTATTTTACTTCATTTGATTTTTTTCCCAAAAATTCTTACTTACTATACACCGTTACATACAGTTACAAAAACAATATCAAAACAATAACAAATATTGTCTAACAACTAAACTGCACCCCACGACAAGAAAACAAACAACAACAAGTTTTAAAAAACTGGTATTTCACCATGCTTCTAAAACTTGTTTAACGAGTTTTCAACAGTTTAAGGTGAAACAAATCTGAAATTCAGTGCTTTGCTTATAACTTTTGAACCACTGAACCGATTTTGCTGAAATTCAAAACCAAACAGCTTTGGGGAACGACAAATATATATGCTAAGCTTCAGCCTCCTCAGAATTGTCTTTCGAAAGTTATAGTGGTTTTAATCTTGTAAATTCGAAAAATACCCTTGCCGAAATTTACTCTTTTGCTCATAACTTTTGAACCACTTGACCGATTTTGCTGGATTGCAATACCAACCTGACCCGGTAAATGGAGAACATATATGTCAAACTTCAGGAGCCTCCGTAAAGTCTTTCAAAAGTTAGCGTGTTTTCAACGGACAGACAGACAGACGGACGGACGGACGGACGGACATCGCTAGATTGACTTAAAATCGATCAAGGATCATGAATATATAAACTTTATGGGGTCCTAGACCAATATTTCGATGTGTTACAAACGGAATGACAAACTTATATATACCCTCTATCACTAGAGTGGAGGGTATAAAAATGAAGTAACTAAATGAAACGAAAGTAGCATTTACTTAAAAAATATGAAAATATGAACATCATGAACATCATGAATACACTCTAATTAAAGTAATTTCAGTTTCCTACTATAAATTGGGTAAATTTACACATATTGCTTAATTCTACTTAAAATTTTTAGAAACTTACCCAACTTATAGTAGTATATTATTTGAATTTGTTGAAATTTACCCAATTTATAGTAGGAAACTGGACCCAATTTTTTAGAGTGTAGTTAGAGAGAGTTCAAAACCAAAAAGTAAAAGAAACAAAAATAAAAATTCAACTTTAAATTGTTGCATAAATTTTAATTTTTTCCCCACAGTTTGTTTACTTTCTTCTTTATGTTTTTTATGGTTCAGTGGGAAAATTGTATTTCAGTTTTTTAGATTTTTAACGTTTAATTTAAAGTGTGGCAATTTAAAAAAAACACAAAAATACAATAAATATAAATAAACTTAATTTTGTTTGAAGTTTTTATTATGAAAGTTCTTGTTAGGTACATGGGGGTTGTAGTACTATTTTTAAAAGATAAAAGAAATTTAAAAAAAAAAAAAACTTTTTTTCTTCAAACAGGTAGAATTAAAGAATATTTGTGTACCCTGTACTTGGAAGATAGATATATACACTTCTAGCATGTCCGCCGTTACCGTTAATATTAAATACCCGATGTCAAAAACTGCAAAGAGAAAGCACATTGAGGAACATTCTACAGGGCACTCGGAAAGATCTTTCTAAATTGATAAGATATTGTTGTCTGGGAGTTAGTCTAAGCTAAACTAACTTGAAGTTGAGTTTAAGGCATAGTTTTGAGGAACGGGTGAGAAAAGCAATGATTGCTTTATATTCCTGTAAAAGGGTTATTTGAAAATGATGGGGCTGTAGCCCTAAAGTCGTTCATTTGATTTATACAGCAGTGGTGTGTCCAATTATGCTGTATGAAATCATGATCTAGTGGCCTGCTTTAGAGATAAAGAAAGAACTGTGTCTTTATCACGAATGCTCTTTGTGCTTTATCTACGGCGGCATTATAAATCCTCCTTCACCCAAAAGCATTGGGCAGGCAGTAAGCGGCAACTTCGCAATTCAACTTAAAAAGATAACAATACCACAAAATGTGGGCTGTGCTTTTTGAACGAAACTTAGCCCCTTTGATACCATACAGGAAGTCCTGGAGGAGGGACATTCCTGGAAGTGGAGCCTCCAAAGTTTTTAACACAGATGAATCGAAGCCTCGTAGTCTTTTCGGTAGAGCTTGGGTTGATCCTGAATCGAAATTGGCAGATCATTGCAGTGTTTACCAGACTAAAGACTTTCAATTTTTAAAGTCATTTATTTTTGTTTAAAAATAAGGGAATCTTCTTTAATTTTTAATGATTTGTGTACGTTATTTTTTTTTTAATTGTTGGCCTTTTTTAAATAAAATTCATTAGTTTTTACCTACTTGTATTGGTTATTTTTTTGTAGACAAAAAATTCAAAAAATTATTTATAGAAATATATAAACATGTTTGTATCAAGTGACTTTGGCACGATGGGTAGAGTGTCTGACCAGAATGTAGTTGATTGCGGGATCGATTAACCAAAATTTTGTCAAAAATTTTTTTAAAATATAATAATTTTAAATTAATTTTAAATTTTTTGGTAAAAATAACACACTAATCATTAATTTTTAATGTTTCTGTATGTTATTTTTTTAAAATTTGTTGATAAAAAAAAAATTGATAGTGACGTTATTTTTTAATGTTTAATGTTATTTATTTTAGAAAATTTTATTAACAGTAAAAAATAAATGTTAATGTTTGTTAAAACAAATGAATAATTTTCAATTGTTTTATCACTTGTTTTAAATGTGTTTTTCATTTGTTTTTGCCTACAAAATATTTTGAGTGTTGACAGTTTTCCTTTTTTGAACAAATAATTTTCGATTAAAATTACATTTTTTTTTGTAATTTTACAGTTTTTCTTGTAATTTTACAAATTTCCAAGTTTTTTTTCATAAAAAAATCTAGTAAATTTACGAGAAATTCTTGTAAGTTTCATTTCACCACAAAAGTTATAATTTTACTATTTTATTGGTAAAAATCTTGTAAAATTACAAAAAAGCTCGTAATTTTGACTAGGAATTCTCGTCAAATAGGAGTTAGCAAAAAATCTAGAAAAGTTACGAAACCTCCTTGTAAGTTTTATCGCGTCAAAAAAATTGTAAATCTACAAAAAAAAAAAAGAGGCCATTTTCAGGACAGGCTAACAGCCAAGCGGTTTGACATACGACTCATATGGGTTCCACTGCACACAAACATTCCTGAGAATTACAAAGCCGATGAGCTTGCAAGACTACACTAAAAAAATTATGTCATTAACTGTTTGTAGTTTATTTCAAAAGTTTTCCGTTTAGTCGTTTTTAAAAGAAAAAACATTTGTTTGATGTTCAGTTTTTATTAATGACTACTTCTGTCCTTTGTTTCAAAAAATAACTCACTAAAAACTAAAGACTTTCATTAACATTTAATTTTTAAAGTCATTTATTTTTGTTCTGTAAGTAAAAACTACCGATTATTCTTTAAATTTTTAATGATTTTTGTAAGTAATTTTTTTTTTTATTGTTGGTATTTTTAAATAAGATATCATTAGTTTTTACCTACAAAAGTAGGTTTTTTTTGTTGAAAAAAAAAAATCAAAAAATTATTTATAGAAATATAAAAATATGTTTGTATCAAGTGACTTTGGCACGATGGGTAGAGTGTCTTACCAGAATGTAGTTCGGGATCGATTCCCCAAAATTTTATTAAAAATGTTTAAAAAAATATTTCAATAGAAAATTGTAAAAAATAACCTACGAAATCATTAATTTTTAATGTTTTCGTAAGTTATTTTTTTACAATTTGTTGGTGAAAATATGAGAACTATCATTCACTTTTAATGTTTTCGTAGGTTATTTTTCTCGAATTTTTTGGTAAAAAAGAATGAAAAAAACGTAATTTTTTAATGTTAATGTTTTCGTTGGTTATTTTTTTCGAATTTGTTGGTAAAAAAGAGTGAAAAAAACGTAATTTTTTATGTGGTTATTCATAAAACCTAAAATATATTTAAAGTAGGTTTATTTGACAGATATTGCAGGAACAATTGTCAAATAAACCTACAATAAGTCTGTTATAAGTATTATGAATAAGAGCCTTAATGTTTAATGTTATTTATTTTAGAAAATTTTGTCAACAGTAAAAAATAAATGTTGATGTTTGTTAAAACAAATGAATAATTGCTAGATTGGTTTTCAGTTGTTTATTCACTGGTCTTAAATGTGTTTTTCATTTGTTTTCGCCAACAAAATATTTTGAGTGTAGGAACTACCATTCCAACGGGATTGGAATGTGCCGGTATGCCTCTAGAAACTTGCAAGCAAAATCTACGGTTATCCTATTTTTTCAAGCACGTACCGTTTTTGAAGTGCGTATGATACTTGCTTGTTTCAAGTTACTTGTTGCTGCATTTATTAGGGTTTTTCTATAAAAATTTCGATAACTTAAACCAAAAATTTTGAATTTATCGAAATTCCCATAGAAAAACCCTAATAAATGCAGCAACAAGTAACTTGAAACAAGCAAGTATCATAAAGGCATGAGATATTCGCTGTTAAAAAGTCAAAAAACCAATAAGTTCACACATTTAGGAGTCCACTGTTATGTTGCTTCCAACAAATAGGACTGGATTTCATATAAATTGAACATCCTTTTTCCAAAACTGCAATCCAAATTTTTCTAGCATGTTTCGTTTTTGAGATATTCGCGTTTGAGATTTTCGCGCGGAAACATTTTAAAAATTTGGATTGCTGTTTTGGAATCATGAAACCGATTTTATGTAAAATCAAGTGATATCTGAAATAATCTGTAACAGTGGACCACCAAAAGTGCAAAATTATTGTTTTTTTTTTACTTTTTAACAGGAAATATGTCAAAAACGGTACGTAATAAAAAAAAAAAATAATGTCAGATTTGGATTCAGGAGAGAAAAATCTATAAGAATCGGTTGCATATTTCACAATGAGGTTTTTCTTGTCGAACAGTGTAATTAGTTAGCAATAACTTGAAAACAGGATCAGCTACGATTTTCGTGTTAACGATTTTTAAAGTTCAACATAAAAAGGAGTGAAATGCCATCAGACAATTTTTTACCATTTTAACACAACTTAAACTTGCTTGAAGAGGGTGTGTGTCAGATTGGAAATATTTTTGACTCTGGAGTGACTTGAAAAAGATACCCAAGCAGAAATTGACGACGGTTCTAAAAAAAAGCGTTCTGAAAGCACTGTAACAAAAAAAAGCATTCTCAAAACGCTATTTTCAGACGCTTTGCGAGCGTTTTTGAAAAGTGTTCTGAAAGCACTATAAAAAAAAAGCATTCTCAATATCTAAAGAACCCTTAAGTTCCAAAACTATTTTTGAATAACAATTTATTGTAATTTTTTTTTTTTGTTTTTAGATTTTTTCGAAAATTTTTTTCTAAGTTTTTTTGAGTTTAAACAATTTTTTTTTTCGGATTTCACTTTGTATATGCAACAAATTATTATACCCGAACTAAAACGGAAATTCGTTACTTTGGGTTTTTAAAGCGCTTTGATGACTTTAAAAAAGCGTTCTCAAAGCACTTTTTTACATCGCTTTTAAAACGCTTTAAACCTAGCGTAGATCGATGTTATCATTCTGATCATCTGAAGGCGCTTTGAAGTTGGTATACAGAACACTCGTACAACCGTCCACAACGCTTTCACAACGCTTTTGCGGTTGTATTTTTCTGACAGGGTAAGTCAAATTCAAAAATAAGAAAGTGCAAAAGGGAAATGAGTAAACTTTTCGAAAGATAGGAGCACTCTAACACTGTAAATGTGGCTTTAAACTTTCAATCTGTACTGTAAAGTGGAGTGACTATAACATTGTGGACGCAGCTTTAAAGTTGCATAAATCATAGAAATTAAATATTTTAAAATAGAAAAAAAAAAGTAATTTAAAGATGACATACATCCCAGGAAAATTTTTCAGAACCGATTCTGACAACACTTGTTCTAGAACAGGTCCTTCGGTAACCATACACTATTACACTTCAATTATTCAGAACAAGTTATGTGAAAATTATTGTGAAGCTTGTTCTCTGCAATCAAATTTTCATAACATTTTGGTTTTCAGGAATTTAAAAAAAATTATGTGTCAAAAAAATTAAAAAATAAATATCAATTTTTTTGCCAAACAAGAAAAACACGAATTCTATATTAAAATTGCAGGATATAATCGTGAAAATTGTTGAAACAAAGGTGAGTTAATTAAATTTTCATTGTCTGGGTCGGGTCAAATACTAATAATATTATGTTTTTTATTTTTGTTTGCAGAAAATCCATGTTCTGGTATTTCATTATTGTAAAGCCCTAAATGCAAACTTTGGAGGCGAAAAAGGATAAATCTGTGTTAAAAATGTAAATATTCCATGTTAAATCTGATTTTTTTATCTTTGTTTAATTATTTTATTATTATTTTTTTTTAATTCTCGTTTCTATTCCAAATTTCACTTCTAGAACCGATTCCGAGGAACATAAATATGTTCTAATTTTGCTTACAAACACCTGTTGCTTTTGGGACAATCCCTTTGTAAAAAGAATCGGTGTTGCACAAGAATTAGAACAGGTTCTAGGGAAGAATAAGTTGTTCCACAATCGGTTCTTTGCAACCGAAAATTTTGCTGGGATATGTTTATGGTCACATGGTTATTTAGGAAAATTTCATTGTCGAAAAAAACAGCAGTGTCTTTAATAATATCAAAAATAGTACCAACAGCAGAACAACACATTTTCTACTACACACATACACACAAGTAAACATATATCATTCAGTCAGTCAAAATTGTTATTATTGTTGTTGTCATAATTTGAAACATCCTTTTAACTATTTTATGTTCGTTTTTTGTTCGATATTTAACAATCATTTTCCGTTGGTTGGTCTTACTCTTGTTGTCTTTCTCGTATTCTATCATTTTTATCATCATGAACGACATGAACAACAACAACAACAACAGCATAGAAATTGATAGCCTTGTTAGCCATTAACTATAATGAATATGACGCCATCTTTATGTGATACATTCATTTCCATTTCCACAAAAAAAAAATCCACATTCTTTCTTTCGTTCACATTCATTCATTTGCTTTAACGGCTATTATTTAAGTGAATTATTGTTTTATTGAAAGCCATAAAAAAATTAAATGAAATTGAGTATCTATGTTTATGTGTTTGCTATTTTCTGCTGTTGTTGCTACAAGAAGCCATCAGCAGCAGCAGTAGCAACAACAATATAAAATATAAATTTCCACTAAAAAAAACACAAATCACTAAAAATAATAATAATATTTTTATTATTATAGAGAAATATTAACAAAAAAATAGACCTTTAAAATAAAAGCCACAAATCATATGACATTAAAAAAAAGCCATACTTGATGAAAAACTAAGGGGAGGATGTGGAGATTTAGAAATTTAAATATTCTACATTCAAAGAAAAAACTACATGAAAAATCTGTAAAAAAAAACTTTCAATTTAAAGCGACTTATTTTAAGCAGAATTTTTAAAATAAATATTTTCGTTCAAATTTTAGACAATCTTGAAAAATATAGTAAGTTACGACGGACCATAAAATCACAACATATAGCGGTTTGATCTACTTATATTTGATTAGATTTTTAATTAGAATAATTTTTTTTGTTGCCAGATTAAGGTAAATGTTGAGCGAAGTTTTTATAAGGGATTGTCTGATACTAATCAGATTTAATATTTATTAAATCTGAATAGACAAATTATTAAAAAACAAGTAGAAAAGTTAAATTCGACTTGGCCGAATCTATAAATACCCTCCACAATGCAACTTTTAAGTGATAGTAAATTTTCTAACGTGAAAAAAATAACATGTTTGATTAAAAATATTTTATTTTGTGTAAAAAAACTTTTTTTTTTAAAGTAATTTTTGAATAAAAAAAAATTCACTAAATTTTTTTTTGAGTGTAAAATCATTTTTGAGTGTAAAATTTTTTCGAGTGTATTTTTTGTTTGTTTTTTAGTGTAAAAATATTTATGAGTGACAAAAATACGTTGTAAAATATTTTTGTGACTTGACAATGTTTTTAAAACATGTTTAACGGGTTTTCAACAAGTGAATTTAAGATGAACCTAATTTGAAATTCACGGTTTTGTTAATAATTTTTGAACCTCTGAACCGATTTTGCTAAATTCAATAAGTGTTTTTTATCTCGTAAATTGACGAAAAACCCTTTCCGAAATTCAGTCTATTGCTCATAACTTGACCGATTTCGCTGGATTGCAATACCAACCTGACCAGGTAAATGCCCAATATATATGCCAAACTTCAGGAGCCTCCGTAAAGTCTTTCAAAAGTTAGCGTGTTTTCAACAGACAGACGGACGCACGGACATCTAGATCGTCTTAAAATCGATCGAGGATCATGAATATGTGGGGCATTCCATGTCAAATCAGACACTTTGAAAAAAAAATTTTTTAATTTTCTCAATTTGCTTACAATTTTTAGTACCCTTAGAAAACTCCTTCGTGCTAAATTTTCAGATTTTTTTTGATAACCCGTTCAAAAGATATAGAATTTTCTTAAAATTGGTAGTTTGTTCCTTTACTCAAACTTCGTTTACTCATAACTTCTTCAATAATGGTCCAAATTTCAATTTTTTTTTTTTTTTAATTTTTGTTTTTTTACGTACTTTTAAAAAAAAATCCCAAAAAATTCTTAAAAGCGCTCTAGTATGCGATTTTTATGTTTTAAAATTTAAATCTCATTTTTGAAAATGTTTGTACTTTTCGATTTTTTGAAATTTTTTTGTGTAAAACTTCTATCAATTTTACAAATTTTTTGCCCAGGAGGATCGTGGGATAACGATTATTACTATTTTTTAAAATTTTTTGAAAAAATTTTATTGTAATTTTCCAATCTTAAAATCATTTCTACTGCTCTAATGGTGCGTCATAGAGGGGTCCTTTATAAGACCGACCCCCATTAATTTTTACGTCTTAACATTTCTTTGGAACAAACTAATACCCTATCTCCAATTTCTAAGGGGGCTCCCACACAAAACGACATTTTTTTAAATTTGTTTCAACCGCTGTAACTGCCCTAATAGTGCCCTTAGAGCAACAAAATGCATGACCGACCGTCAATATTTTTTAGTCCAAACATTTTCTCTGAACACACCTACCCTCTATCTTTAACTGTTAAGGCGGTCCCCATACAATTTTATTTATTTTTTGTAAATTTGTTTTGTTTAATCAGCTTCTACCGGTCCAATGGTGCGTCCGAGAGGGGTCCTTAGTGAGACCAATCCCCATTTATTTTTCCCCTACAACATTGTTTCAGAACATACCTACGCCCTATCTCCACTCCCTAAGTAAAAAAACAAAAATATTGAAAAAAAAAATTAAATTTGTACTATTATTGAAGAAGTTATGAGTAAAAGAAGTTTGAGTAAAGGAACAAACTACCAATTTATAAAAATTCGATATCTTTTGAACGGTTTATCAAAAAAATCTGAAAATTTACCACGAAGGAGTTTTCGAAAGGTACTAAAAACTGTAAGCAAATTGGGAAAATCTAAAAAAAAATTTTCAAAGTGTCCGATTTGACATGGAATGTCCCATATATATTCTTTAGCAGCTAACTTTTCATTGAGTAATCCGCCCTAATTGACATAAATTAATCGATTTATTCATTATTCGAAAATCGTCAATTTAAAATTAATCGAACAAGAGTTTGAGTTTGTTTGATCGATTAAACGAATTATTCTTAATTGGTTGATAACTCTACTAAACGAACTGGGACGACACAACGGCCTGATCTAAGTATAGATTCCGTATAACCATGCTCTCTAGATCCCAGTTAAGCAATTCTCTGGCCAGAAAGTGACGGAAAATCTCAGATAAAATGTCCAATAGTTTCCAACTCCTCCTCATCCATGCAACTCCGGCGAAAGTCACTTGACGCTGCCCTTAACCGTTCAGAATTCTTTCCAAAAAATCAGTGTGCGGTAATTACATCAAACACCGTCGAAATCACTCAACTGGGAAGTGATATCAGTTCACTTCTGCGCTTCTGATTAAAAGAAGACCAAATCTGTCTGGTAATCTCACAGGTCCATTACGTTAGCTATAACCGGTATGATTTTCGCTGCAATCGGTTCAATACCTACTTACTGAATAGACAAATTATTAAAAAACAAGTAAAAAAGTTAAATTCGACTTGGCCGAATCTATGAATTTCCTCCACAATGCAATTTTTAAGTGATAGTTAATTTTCTAATGTGAAAAAAATAACATGTTTGATTATTGTAAAAAAACTGTTGTTTAAAGTAACTTTTGAAAAAAAAAAAAATAATTTACTAAATTTTTTTTGAGTGTAAAATCTTCTTTGAGTAAAAAAAAAATTTTCGAGTGTATTTTCTTTTTTTTTAGTGTAATATTATTTTTGAGTGACAAAAATACGTTGCAAAATATTTTTGTGACTTACCAATGTTTTTAAAACATGATTACCGGGTTTTCAACATGTGAATTTAAGGTGAACCTAATCTGAAATTCACGGTTTTGCTAATAACTTTTGAACCACTGAACCGATTTTGCTGAAATTCAATACGTGTTTTTTATCTCATAAATTGACGAAAAACTCTTTCCGAAATTCAGTCTATTGCTCATAACTTGACCGATTTCGCTAGATTGCAATACCAATCTGACCAGGTAATTGCCCAACATATATGCCAAACTTCAGGAGTCTCCGTAAAGCCTTACAAAAGTTAGCGTGTTTTCAACAGACAGACGGACGGACGGACGGACATCTAGATCGTCTTAAAATCGATCGAGGATCATGAATCGATCGAGGATCATGAATCCTACACCAATATTTCGAGGTGTTACAAACGGAATGACAAACTTATATAAACCCTCTGACTCCAGTGGAGGGTATAAAAAACACTGTGCACCGTTGCGTATGATTGTTTTTTAAAGGCAATTACAGGGTAAAGCATACGCCACTTATACAGTGTTCATGCAATTATTATTTTAATTATAATAAAAGTTCACCTTCTTCAAATGCGTGTAAAAAAAAAACTAGCGCTGAACTAAAAAACCCTTTTGGGTTTTGTTGTATAAATGTCAACTTTCATTTGTTTTTGGTTGTTGCTCTGATATTCTCAGATTCCTCTATATAGTCTGAGTCGGTACGGATTTAAACAAAATCCCCAGCCACCAAAAAAATGTTTTTCAAAAAAATGCCATTAAAGCAAAACTGCTTGCCATTATGCAATTTAAATTGATTTAACTGTATGCTGAAATGTCATGAGTTCAAAATAAACATGAATACATGTTGTTTTTGCTATAACTGTTTAATAAGTAACAACAATAACGAGAGAAGGAGACAATAAAAATAAGGCAGTAGCAGCAGTAGTCAGAAATGTTGCTGATGTTGCTGTTTTTTGTATAATATGTAATGGAATATTTACAATAATAAAAAAAAAAAAAAACATCTGAAAAAAATGAAGGAACGAACAATAATGTTATTATTATATGTCTGTGATGATGATATACAAACATCCATACTGAAGAGTATGTATAATATATCCATAAGCAATTGTTGCTTTTAATGTTTATTTTTTTGTTAAACCCAAAAACACCATTGAAAATTCATTATGGCCAAGGCCATAATAAATAAAACATTGTTGTAATGTAACATCAGGCTATAAATTTTATGAATGTACGCAATTTTTGGCCAACAAAAGCACGCATTCAAATATATACTCTTATTTTCTTACACACACACACATAGTATAACAAAAAAATCTGTTGCTTATGTATATGTGACGCATCAGCAGCATCATCCTTGTCGTTGTTGTCGTAAAAGTCTCGTCATCATTCTTATCATCATCATCATCATGATTTGATGATCAAACACAAATCTTGTTGTTCATGGTTTTTTGTAGTGGCCCTGCTGACGGCCTTGCTGCCTGCATCACATGCTAAAAACAAAACTCCTATTTTATGGCTTTTTCTACAAAAAAAGCAACTGGTGCTTTTAGATGTTCCAAAACTTTTTCAAACCATTCTTTTATTTTTTATACCCTCCACTCTAGTGATAGAGGGTATATATAAGTTTGTCATTCCGTTTGTAACACCTCGAAATATTGGTCTAGGACCCCATAAAGTATATATATTTATGATCCTCGATCGATTTTAAGTCGATCTAGCGTTGTCCGTCCGTCCGTCCGTCTGTCTGTCTGTCCGTAGAAAACACGCTAACTTTTGAAAGACTTTACAGAGGCTACTGAAGTTTGGCATATATGTTTATCATTTACCTGGTCAGGTTGGTATTGCAATCCAGCCAAATCGGTCCAGTGGTTCAAAAGTTATGAGCAAAAGAGTAAATTTCGGCAA
The DNA here is from genome assembly GCA_963921195.1 of Pegoplata infirma. NCBI lineage: Eukaryota > Metazoa > Arthropoda > Insecta > Diptera > Anthomyiidae > Pegoplata > Pegoplata infirma. Next base: position 39,267,377 of record OY992539.1, on the reverse strand, counting down.
GGGTGTTTCCCGAATTTACGAGATAAAAAATACGATAACTTTCGAAAGACACTATTGAGACTACTGAAACTTGGCATATATCTTTGCCGTTCCCCGGGTCTGTTTGGTATTAAATTTCAGCTCAATCGGTCTAGTGGTTCAAAAGTTATAAGCAAAACCCTGAATTTCAGATTAGTTTCATTTAAAATGCCACGTGTTTTAACAAGTTTTAAAAGCATTGGTGGTAACTAAACAACGCTTTTCAAACTTGTTTAATTTTAAAGCAATGCTTTTTAAACTTGTTAAGTTTTAAAAGCATTGGTAACTTAAAAATTACACTCGAAAAAAATTTTACACCCAAAAAAAATTTACACTCAAAAAAAATTTTACACTCAAAAAAAAATTTACACAAAAAAAATTTAGTTTTTTTTTACAAAAATAACAATATTTTGTGTACATATGTACGTGCATTCAGTCAGAAATATTTTTTACAGTAAAAAAAACATTACACTCGAAAAAAATTTTACACTCAAAAAAAAATTAGTACTTTTTCTTTTTTTTTAAATTACAAAAAAAGAGGTTTTTACTCAAAATAAAATATTTCTAATCAAAATTGTTAATTTTTTTACGTTAAAAAATGTACTGCGCTTTAAAAAAAATGCATTGTGGAGTAGGGTTGCCAGAAATTTATTTCAAGAATGCGGGACAAATGCAAAAATTTTACAAAAATTGCGGGATTTTAAACATTTTCGCGGGACAAAAATAAATTCATTTTCTTTAAAATCATACAGACGCAAAATTACCTTAAATTATCATACAAATTTGGTCACCATTGAACACCATCACCACCTGCTATTGGTTAAATCTGATCGTATTCCAAAAATAGGGACTAAATTTGAGATCAGACTAGATACAATTAAATAAAATAAGATATGATCAGTTAAAAGCATATCATATCAGATCTAATTCATTTTAAAATGGAGTCTATTCTAATGAAATCAAATTTTTATTTCTCCGTTATTTAAACTCAATTTATCTGTGTATTTACTTTTTCTGTGAGGATTTTATCCGATGCACATTGGGTTTAAATGGTACCAAAGTGGCGATTAATTGAAATTTAAAAATGAAGTTTTTGTTATAAGTTTTGGTATGGGGTAAAAGTAGATAAAATTCTGCAACGAAAGTTATCAAAATCAATAAACTAAGTTGTTTACCTTTTTGTCAGTGAGCTGTCAAAGTTAGCAAATTATTGCAGTCTTTGAAAAAAGTAAAAAAATTAAAATTTTTCACAATTCAAGCGATTATTAATCGTATTAAATCTTTTAAAAGAAAATCTTTTAAAATGAACCCTTAAACAGCAGGTATTAAACTAAATTGCAAAATTTTTTTTGTTTATAAAAATTGTGTCTTAACATTTTTAATAATTTTTTTAAAAAGGACCCGAAATTGGGATATTTTCCCCATTTAATGGGCCACACATATTAAGTTAGTAATAGTTGGATTTAGTTTTGTGGATTTTAAAAAAGTATAGGATATCAGCTTTTATTTAACAGAAAAAAAAGTACAGACAATGCCCGGCCCTTTTTTTTTATTCCCGTTTTTGTGTAAAAAGTCTGGGTATCGTTTATTAAACAAGACCATTACATGTGTGTTTATACCCTTCAACTACAGTATGGGCTTACACTCACTTTGTCATTCCGTATGTAACGCATCGAAATATGGGTCTAGAACCCCATAAAGTGTATATTATTTATCACTGACCGATTCTAAGACATTCTGTGACTAACAGTTTGTCCGTCCGTCCGTCTGTTGTTGAGCACACCATAAAGTACATAAAACAAGAGCTAGAATCCTGAAGTTTGTCACAAATATGTATAGTGGTCATAGGCTGGTTAAGTTCTTGAACGAGCAAAATCGGACCAGGGGGGAAAAAGTTCCCCCTTGAAGAACTAAAACTACCCCAGAAAAATATTTTTTTTAAAAGTTTTATTTGTATATTTGTTCAATAAATGAAACATTTTAATGCCATATGAAGTTCATCGACCTGAATTTGAACTAAGGGGGATCAGGAAAGCGAATTTTTTCGGTCCGCCCCTTTTTCGGGGCGTGTATAGAAAAAATAATTTAAATAATGATACATTTTTATTAATTAGGTGCAAAAAATTACATATATTTTTTTTGGAAACGTTTATCGCGAGGGGAAGGTGTCCCCCATAGTCTCCCGGTAAACCCCCCCCCCCCTCCCTACGCCAAAAAACGTCCCCTCCATTTGTTTTTTGTAGCTTTATTACATGTTCAAGGGTTTCTTGTTTTTTTTCAAAAACAAAAAAACGACTAAAAGATTACAAAAAAAAACATTTTGTTAATTTTTTTTTTTTTTTTGCAAATGCTGTGTTTTTATGTATTTTTGATAAATCGTTAATAAAAAACTACAATATTCCCATAAATCACTTTTTCCAGATAAATTTGTACATTTATGAGATTTTGTGAAAAACAAAAATTGGATTTTAAATAAAATTTATAATAATATAAATACATATAATGCATTCTTTCTTTGATTAATTTGATAGCACATTATGTACACTTTAATTTCAATTTTTTTTTATTAATTTATCGCTTTTCATTCCAAAGTTACAGCAAAAATTGTGAACTATAACCCTTTTTTCCGAAAAACAAAAAAACGCCTAACAGGTTAATAAAAAAATTTTTTCAAAAAATTTTTTTTTCCGAAATGTGTATTTTTATATGTTTATATTAGTTCGTTAATAAAAAAATATAATATTCTGAAACTACTGCTTATCTGAATTAATCGCCATTTTGGGTACCATCGAACCCACTGTGCGATGTCTTAATTTGTCAATTTGCTCTATAAAAATCGATTATTGATTTTTGAGATATTGGCCTAAAGAAACCAACATAATAACTTTTTTAATCGTTTGCTTGTTCAAAATTCTGCTTTTTTCGAATTTGCAAATTGTTGCGGAAGAGCCTAATTGAACTAAAAAAAATTAACGCAACTTTTAGCGTACATTTAAAAAAAAATATTTTTTTAAGATGCAACAATATTGCAATCTTTAGAAGCTAACTGGTTTTTTGTCTTAAAATTTTTTTGTTATTTTTCCATTAAAGTGTCGTAAATTCCCATCATTTGGTGGGGGGCAAGGTAAAACAAATTTTGGACAAGCTTACAAATAAGCCTGTTAAAAAAAAAGATTTTAAAGTAAAAAATAATTTTTGTTCAAAAAAAAAATGGCAAAAAAGCGGGAATATGGATTCCCGCGCGGGACGCGGGATTCGGTTATGCAAAGCGGCACAATACCGCCAAATGCGGGACGTCTGGCAACCCTATTGTGGAGGGTATTCATAGATTCGGCAAAGTCGAATTTAACTTTTCTACTTGTTTGTTTTCTTATCTTTTTTGATTACGCTAAACATTAAGTACCACCCACCATACACAGACTTTGTCATATTTTTGTTTGCTTTTAATCTTTGTTTTTCGGTGCAACTGGTAACATATCCAAAAAAAAACAAAAATCGGGAATTTACTGTTGCTTAGTTCAATTTATTGGTTGTTTTTCTGTGTCTGGCTTCAAGTATGTTTTATGAGTGTAAGTTAGTGCCAGTTTACAGAAGGCGAACGATACACACGAACGAAAATTTTGCATGTGTTTTGTTATTGTAAGAACAACAAAATACACGTAAAATTTTCGTTCGTGCGTATCATTCGTCTTCTGTAAACCGGCCCTTAGAGTAGGCCGAAGTCAGACAAATTATGTAAAAGGAGTATAATCAAGTTCGCAAGAGAATCTAGGTTTATTAAGTAGGTTTATTCTAGCTCGAGGTCATTATTTCCTTTACTAATTACAACTATGATATTTTGATAGAATAATTTTCAAGAAAATTATTTTTCTGTTTTAAATTTATTTAGGGTTTTTATTTTTGCTAAATAATCTTGACAATGGGATCTGACAAATCCCGAAACACGTATCGATTAAATCTTGCAAAAAATGACTAACATAAATAAATTTAAAACAGAAAAATAATTTTCTTGAAAATTATTCTATGAGAATATCATAGTTGTAATTAGTAAAGGAAATAATGACCTCGAGCTAGAATAAACCTAAAATGTTTAAAAAACACTCACAAACCAAATTAGAGTCAAATTGTCTTCTTTTTGTTGACAATAAACCGCTTTAACTGAATATCGGGCAAAATTTTCACATGGGGCCTTAGTCCAAAAATGGTCCGATTATAATCGGATCTGATAAGCGTTAGGCACACAAAAAAAAAATTATTAAATATTTTATATTTTAATGAAATTTGATACACTCAAAATAATAACTCTGTTTAATTACAGAAAAACTCTGCTAAGTTAACAGAGTACACCATACTTTTCCAGCTAACAACATTTCTTGGTAATTTTACTAAAAAACTCTGTAAAATAATTTTGACAAAAAAAACTGTTAATTTACAGAGTTTATAGTAAAATATTTGTTAAATAAACTACCATTTAGCAAAGAAAACTATGTAAATTTACATATATATTTGTAAAGTGCGTATGATACTTGCTTGTTTCAAGTTTCTTGTTGCTGCATTTATTAGGGTTTTTCTATAAAAATTTCGATAACTTCAACCAAAAATTTTGAATTTATCGAAATTCCCATAGAAAAACCCTAATAAATGCAGCAACAAGTAACTTGAAAAAAGGTAAAGGCATAAAATGCATTTGATGCAAAAAAAAAATTACAGAAAAAACTCTGTAAATTTACAGAGTTTAGTTAAATGCATGTTATTTTGTAAAATTTTTATAGGATTTCTGACAAGATTTTTTTATAACTTTTTTTGCTACTTTTTCAACTTATTCTCAACAAAAAAAAACAGATAAAATTTTGATGTTTCGTAACAAAAACAAAAACTACTCAAAACAGAAAACTTTTTTGGTAATAAAAAATACGTATTTTGCTTTAATCTGTATTTTAGCAGAAAACTCTGTTAATTATCTGTTAAATTAAGATTACAAAGTAAAAAGTAATATAACAGAGGAAACTTTGTTTTTTTGTCAGAACAAAATACAAAGTATTTTCTTTAAATCTGTATTTTGACAGAAAACTCTGTCAAATTTCTGTTGAATTGAGATTTTACAGAGTTATTATTTTGAGTGTAGCTTTATGTGAATATCGGGAGGTGGTTTGTATGGGGCTACAAGAAGAACTGATCCGATTCTTTTGAAATTCATTTGATCCAAAATTAAGGAGGACCTTTGTATGGGGGCTAGGTCTAAACATCGACCGATCTTTTCCAATTTCAATAGGCTTCGTCCTTGGACCAATTGAGGCTTAAGTTTTAAATTTCAAGTAAATTGAATAAAAACTGCGACCTGTATCGTGTTTACACCGTTTACATGGACAGACAGACGAAAGGACGGATAGACGGACGGACATCGCTAGATCGACTCAAAAAGTGATTCTGAGTCGATCGGTACACTTAGAAGTGGGTCTAGGACCAATATTTCGGGTAGTTAAAAACATCAGCACAAACTCATTATACCCTGTACCACAGTGTGGTGTAGGGTATAAAAAGATCATTTGTAATTCGTAAAGATCACTTGTAATTCGAAAAAATCAATTATTATTCGAAAAATATCAATTGCATGAATTGTAATTTGAAAAATATTGCTTGTATTTCGAATAGATTAACTGCAATTCGAACATGTCAATTATAGTTCGAAAAAGATTAATTTTAATCGAAATACATCATTTATAATTTAAAGATTTCAATTGTAATTCGAACAAGTAAAAAGTTAAATTCGGCCTTGCCAAATGTATTGATACCCTCCACAATTTCAAAAAGATTATTGCAAAAAACTTTATTTAAAAGGAAATTACTTTTGAAAAAAAAAAATCCGCCAAAAAAAAAATTTATGGAAAAAAAAAAAATTCGCGGTTTTTTTCGTTTTTAATAAAAAAAAATGTTCGTACTTGTTTAAATACCATTCGGTGTTCAATTATGTTCACTTATGTCAACTAGCAGCCGAATTAAAGCATTTTGTATTTTTAGGTTATGTTGAATGTACTAAAATTTTGGAGGTGTCCTTACATTTTCGTTCATAACCGATATCGCTCAAATGCAATACCAAACTTCTCAGGAGAACTTCCAATAAATATGTTAAATTTCAGTCATCTCCGTGTAATATTTTGACCGTGATCACCACTTCCTCAGACAGACGGACAGACGGACATAGCTAGAATGTCTTAAAATCGATCACTGGTTATATAAATACATTATGGGGTCCCAGACTGATATTTCGATGAGTTACAAACGGAATGACAAACTTATATATACCCTCTATCACTAAGTGGAGTGTATAAAAATATCAGCTGAATTTTAACTGATCCTTTTCGAATTACAATTGATCACGTTCAAGTTTCAAATGATCTTTTTCTAATAACAATTTATATTTTTCAAATAACAAATTATCTTTTTTGAATTTCAATAGCCAAATATTGACCGATTGCCGCGAAATTCATACTGATTATTTGGGGGAAAAAGGGGAAAAGTAGGGTAAAATGCACTCTAATTGAAATGGGGGAAAAGTTATCTACTATAAATTGGGCAAATTCCAACAAGCTTTTTAATTTCATTTGAAGTAGTAGAAGAATTTGTTTAACGTATGTTATACGGAAAGGAGAGAAATCTTCACATCAAAAAAAAAATGTTTCGTTTTTGTAACGATCCATTATTACTTGCCGGATTACCTGGTAATGTATCATCATTATCTGCCAGATTACCTTTAATTAGAGTGTACATCACACAAAACAAAATGGATTTGGGAAATAAATGGAAAGAACGTGATTTTGGGGTAAACGGTGTTATTTTTATTTTTTTTTGTTTTTAATCATTCTAAACATTTTTGTGAAGAACTTAAATGGACACAGTTAAATAAAATAAAAATTTTTGCGGGGAAGAATTCCTTTCTGAAAATCAGCACTTAAATCCTTTTTATCTGGTATTTAATATTACCGGTAACAAAGTACCGGGTAACTGAATTTTTAATTTAAATCCATATTTCTGAGAAATAAAATTTTTTGTTATATAATGATAAAAGTCCACCCTTCCATCATCAGCGCATTTCGATTGTCACAAAACATGAAATAATTTTCGAAATCAAACAACGTAATTATTGTTTTAAAAAACGGAAACTTTCTAGAAATCATGCCTTGGGTATTGCTGAAGCTTTTGTATTTCGAATTTCAGATAAATCTCTCCAGTGTTAAGGAAGTTTTAGGCATAAGCGATATTTTTGAACCAGTTTTACACAATTTCAAATTGCTTACATCGTTATAAGTGTTGTATAATTCCTGTAAAAAATAATCCTAATTAAATGTAATATTATCACTACATATTAAATTTAAATGATTTTTCCATAGAAATTTTTTAAATTGTTGCAATAATTTTTAATTGCTCAACAAAATGTTAACAATTAAATTTTATATCGGTATATTTTTTGAAATTTTGATATCCTAATTATGTTTTTATTTGCATAAAAAATTATCCTAAACTCCAGCATTTTATTGTGTTATCAAATTTCAAATGTGTTAGATTGTGCATACATGCCAAAAGGCATTTTTTTTTTTTTTTTTGAAAACACACAATAGAAAAAATTTAACTCGTACAATATTAGAAAATGCTAAAACACAATTTAAATGGTTGGCAATTGATTAAATATGAAATGAGTTAAACTAACATTAGACGAGACAGAAAGCATACTAAATAAGTACATATACAAAATTTTAAACTATATACACTAAGAAAATAAAATTTTTAAATCAAGCATAAACAAACTCATTTTAAAAATAAAACACTGGTAAAAGTCAATAAGTACGTAATCACTTTTAATGTGACTTGAAAAAAAGCAACAATTTAAAAATTAAATAATATTGATTTAAAAATGTTTTAAATTAAAACATAATAAATGTATCTTTTTAAAAACCAAAAAGGTTTGTAACTTGATTCACCAAATAGTAAATTAAAAAGTTATGATTAATGATCAAAATGATAATTTTAAACTTGTTGCCATCAGAATATGAACAGAAATTCTGAATATGAGATTTTTAAAAATGAGTATGAAAGTTTTTGATTTGACTACGTTTTTTTTCCTCAGTGTATGAATGTGTGTATGTGTATATTAAGTAGAGTGATAGACTAATGAAGAATTATAACCAAACTACATTTACACACACATACACACTGGCAAGTTCTAGTATATTTCAAATCAAACATCAAAATCAACCATATTGGGATAAAAAGTACAAGAGATGGTAAATAACATTTAATACAATAACAACATCCAAACACACACACATACACACAGCATGGTGTTTAAGTTGTTGCTGGTGTTATTGCTGGCATTATTATTGTTGCTGTTGCATTAGTTGTTGTTGTTGTTGTCAATCAGGATATGTATGCAAAATATTTGCATATGTGGCTAAAATTCAAATGCCACACAATGTCAATCAAAAAGGAAATCCTTTACATACAAACACCCATATGCACACAAACAAAGAATACACATATGCAAAATTTTAGCACAATGGGCCAGAAAATATACCTCAAAATCTAAGAGTTTTTTTACGCAAAAAATTTCTCATAATCTTAGATTTTTTGTTTAAAAAATTCCTCAGTATCCAAAGAATAAAAAAAAAACTTTTCCGTATTTGATAATTTTTCTATATGAAAAATGTCTCAGAATCTGAGAATCTTTTTATACGAAATGTGTCGTAGAATCTGATAAATTTTCTACCCGAAAAATGTCTCGGAGTCTGAGAATTTTTCTATACGAAAAATGTCTCAGAATCTTAGGATTTATCTATAAGAAAAATGTCTTAGAATCTAAAAATTTTTTTTATACGAAAAGTCTCTCAGAAACTGAGAATTTTTCTGTAGGAAAAAATTTCTTAGCATCTAAGAATTTTTCTACATAAAAAATTTCTCAGAATCTGAGAATTTTTCTATACGAAAAATGTCTCAGGATGTGAGAATTTTTATATAAAAAAATATCTCAGAATGTGAGAATTTTTCTATACGACAAATGTTTCAGAATCTGAGAATTTTTCGATACGAAAATTATCTCTGTTTCTGATAAAAAAAATTTCTATACGGAAAAGGTCTCAGAATCTTAGAATTTTTCTATACGAAAAATGTCTCTGAATCTGAGAATCTTTTTGTCTTCAAATTTATTTTGAATTCCAAGACCATTATTAACGATAGAATATACTTTGACACATAGTACTTTGACACTTATACACAAAGTAGTTTTGCCAGGTACTTTTTACCGTTGTTTCCAACAAAGTACTTAAATATTCACAAAAATCCCCATAAACAAAAAAATCATTTAATAGATTAATTAATTTGTATTAAGTAAATTAATTAAAATGTATGATCTTCTGGCGGAAATAATATTTAAAAAAAATACTCATTTTGAAAATTCCAATGCTAAGTGGACTAATAGGGGTAAAATAGTGTACTTTGGTACTTTTCGCCTGAAATAATGGTTATATAAACTTGAAATTTCAAATGTCGGATTTGTCTGTCAAAAAACAAAAAAAAAACACATTCTGAAAACGTACCTATTGGAAGTAAACAAGTGTGCTTTGGTACTTTTTAAATTTTCTGAATAAATGGTCACATAAAATTGATTTTTGGAACGAATTGAAAAAATAATGAACTTATTTAATTAAAATTTTTAATCTAGGACTATTTTTTTAATTTTGATTCTAATAGAATAAAAATTAAAATTTAGATATAAATGGAAAACTGGTACTTTTTTATAATTATTGTACAAAAAGACCTCCAGATTCCTAAAATTTGATATGTGGGATCTTTCTTCTCATTCAAGAAAAATTTAATTTTTTTAGGGTAAAATTTAATTTTTTTAGGGTAAAATGATTTAAACAATTGGGGAACAATGGGAACTTTCGTATTTGGTACTTTTTATGTCTATTGAGATAAAGACTCTTTTTGTTCTATTTTTTAACTCATGTTATACGGAAATAATAGAAACCTACAAGGAGCCAAATGAAATTGAACAGGAAAGGGAATAGAACGGAGAACGAAATGGAATGGAACAGGGAAGAAATGGACGCAAACAGGAAACAAAATGGAATGACATTTTTACTCAAAATTTTGTTGAGTTTTTTCCCAAAATAATTGTCTAACGAAAAAGAAAACTTTCCGACAAAAGTACTTTTTAGAAAGTTTCGATTCTGAAAGGGTTAAAAAGTGCGCGTTGGTACTTTTTTAATTTCCTGAATAAATTGTCATATAAACCTGTTTTTTTTAACGAATTCCTAAAAATAAAATGGTCTTTATATACTTCAAATTTTTAATCTAGAATCCTTTAGCAAAAAATATTTGAATTATTTTTTTTTAAGTTTTGATTCCAAGGGAATAATAGTGAAAAGTTCGGTACAATTGAAAAACTGGAATTTTTTATAATTATTTTACTAAATACCTCCAGAAACTAAAAATTTTATATGTAGGATCCTTCTTCTCATCCAAGACAAGGAGATATTTAGAAATTTATTTTTTAGGGTGAAAGAAATTAAACAATGGGAGAAAATCGGAAGTTTCTTACTTCCTTCTTTTTATGCGAATCAAGATAACGACTCTTTTTGTTTTACTTGCTCAAACATGTGATACAGAATGAATTAAAACCTACGAGGAAACAAATGAACTGGAAACAAAATAGAATGGACAACGAAATACAATGGAACTCAGAACGAAATGGAATCAAACAGGGATCGAAATGGAATGAAATTATTTAACTCCAATTTTTTTTGAGTTTTTTTCTAAAATAATTGTAAAAAGAAAAATAAAACTTTCCGACAAAAGCACTTTTTAGAAAGTTTCGATTATGAAAGGGTTAAAAAGCGCTTTATGATATTTTTTCCAATTTCCGGAAAAAATTCATATAAACCAGAATTTTTTAATGAGTTTCTAAAAAAAATATTCTTATATCACAAAATCTTTTTTAAATTTCAACTCAGTGAAACTGAAATAAATGTTTAAAAAAACCGGCAGTTTTTGGAATTTAGAAAAATTGTAAATGCAGTTGTGTAAACAAGTACTTGAACCACCACTGAGCAATGTTTAAGGATTACCCCACTTTATCCGTAAAAGTTACAGAGGGTTAAAGTTGAAAAATCGATAAAAATGTCTTGAAATAATCCATAGTTTTTACTTTTTTTCACTTTTTCTTTTAAGTTCTCCTTATATTTCAATCTTTTCCGGCAACACAAAGTCAGTTCACATAAGAGATTATTTTAATGTTGGTTTGATAGATGCTTCATTGCTTGGTAAGAAGTTATAAGACGGTTAAGTTTTGAAACCAAAAACTAAGAGTTTTTAAATTTTCGAGGTTTTTTGATCAGGGATTTCGGCCCCCTCTATAGAATGAAAAAAATTGAACTAGAGTTGGTAGTTGTTGTAATTCTTAACATTTTGGAATTAATCCCGTTAATGTGCCACAAATAGTTAAGGAGTTTCAGCAGATCAAAGTTCGAAAGAAAAAACGTAATTTTTTTAAAATACCATTTTTCGCGAGGCACTTTCGCTGTTTCATTCGAAATTTGTTGGACTCTTGCGTTAACCGAGTTTTTTGTGAGTTTACATCATAGAAAAAAAATAGAATTGAAACAGAGTCGTATTTCGCTTGAATAAGTATTAGTGACACCACATTATGTAACTTTTGACGTTTAATAAAAACAATGCAACATAAAGGAGAACAACAACAAAGCAAACAACAAAAGAGAAAAAAAAGATTTTAAACTTTTAATAGTGCGTATTATCTTTAAAAAAACGTTGAATAAAGCAAAATAAATAATAAATTAAACTAAATGAAAACAAATTCAATTTTTTATAAACAAGCATTTTGCCACCATATTGGAAAATACATCAAATACAACACTGCGTACCTTCTAATCTTTTCTATGGTTTACATAAAAAAATCACTGGCGGGTTAATAAAAATAAATTGCAAAAATTTTATAGCATTTTTGAAAATTGTGCGAAATTTGCAAATCTGTTTCCTATTTTTTTAGTAGTAATTAATGCATCATGTTCATTTTAATACACCAAAAGACGTGCCTTAACGAGCAGAACTGATTTGCTTTTTGACTTTTTACTTTAATCCAATCTGAGCGGAAAGCGCGATGATTTTATCTGAACCTGTTTTGATCTGGCACATCCAAGGCTTTACACGAAATCGGATGAAATTTTTTTTAAATGAAAGCCCACTTGATGTGAAAAAAAAAATTAAAAATATTTTAAAGATTTTTAAAACCCCTTAATCTTAAAACCGCCTTTCATCGATGTGCCATCAAAACAAAAATCACATAATTTTTACCTCAAAATTTAAGTCTTAGACGGAACTCCTCATATACTTCAAATCTTTAATCTAGGATCCTACATCAAAAATAAAAATATGTTTTTTTTTAAAAATTTCGATTCTAAATTTAATGTTGGGTTCTAATAGAAACCTGGTACTTTTCAATAATTATTGTACTAACGACCTCAAGAATATCAAAATTTGATATGTAGAATCCTTCTTCTCAAGGAAACAATGGTTCAACGAAAAAGAAAACTTTCCGACAAAAGTATTTTTTTAGAAAATTTGGATTCTGAAAGGGTTAAAAAGTGCGCTTTGGTAATTTATCAATTTCCTGAATAAATTGTCATATAAACCTGATTTTTGGAACGTATTCCTGATATAATGGTCTTATATACTTTAAATTTTTAATCCAGAACCCTTCAGCAAAAAAAAAAAAAGTTGGGTACAAATGGAAAACTGGTACTTTTTTATTATTATTGCACTTAACCCTCCAGAATCACATAATTAGATATATAGGATATTTTTTCTCATTCAAGAGAAGGATATATATAGAAATTTAATTTTTCGGAGTAAACGGAGGTAAACAATGGGCATAGAAACTGAACTTTTTTACTTCGTACTTTTTATGTCAATTGAGATAAAGACTCAAAATTTATTTTTTATTTCTTAATGCATCCCAGCAAAACTTAGATTACCAAATAAGGTATAAAATAAGGCATAGGATCTCTTATTTTATACATTGCAGCATTGATGATTTTAACAGGCGATGAGACTCAAAGTAATGTATCCACATTATCACAAAGAATACGAGTAAGGTGTAAAATATATGATATTTTAAAGGTAATGAGAAATGAAATAATATAGCATACCAGAAGATAATATATAAGGTGTTACGAGTAGTGAAAAAATAATTTTGTATTAAATTTACTCACGTGATTGTAAGTGAGTGTAAGTAGATAAAATATGCTCGTGAGTGTGTGTCGTTAGAAATTTCCTGTCGTGAGCCTATCTCTAGTTTAAACTTATAAATTTTTTTAAAAATAATTATTTTTTATTTTATTGTAATGCATTATGCATCCAATTATAAATAATGCATTATTTCAAACTTTCAAATAATACATAATGTAACCAAATATAAGTCATCCATGATTTAATGTTTAGAAATAATAAATATGAAATACATTTTTTCCAATAATCATGCATTACGTAGCAAATTATTAGTAATGCATTATTTTTCACTTGAAAATAATACGTTGTGGGACAAATGTTTGGTAAGACATCCTAAAATAATGCTACAAATAAGGTATATACATTACCTGGTAATGTGTTATATATTCACTACCCATTACCAAAGTTTTGCTGGGATGTTATGTATATGGAAAGAATGGAAACTTACAAGGAACGAAATGAAACAGGGTACTGAATAGAATAGAACGGGAACGAAATAGAATAGAACATGGAAAGAATCGAACAGGGAATGAAATGGAATGCAATTTTTTTACTTAAAATTGTTTCTTACATACATTTTTTTTTTCACACAATATTTTTTTTAACCAAATCTTTTTCAAATCTTTTTCACTGAATATTTTTATCCCTAAAATTTTTTCGAGTTTCTTAATAAAACATTGTACAAATATAGTTAATTTCGAAATTAAGTTAATTCCATATGGTATTAGAATTACGTCATAGGTTTTATTATTACAATAAAGTTTCACATGATTCCTGGTCTTAAAAAATCCCTGAAATATTTTTTGGACTCCCCAATCACCAAATGAAATTTTGTTGTCCTTTTTTGCTTGCATCAAATGCCAAAGTCTGCCAGCCCTGATACAGAGAGCAACATATTATAGAAATACAATATTGTATATGTTTCACACATTTTACTAAATAGAAATCAAATGCTTTTGCAATCTGTCTATTTGTGTATGTACGTGTAGAGAAAAAGCAACAGGATATCATCAAATAACATGAAAGGATAACTACATACAAATACATGTGCAAGTGTGTGTGTATGTTTCTATAACTTGTAACTAAATGTTGCAAGGGTTTCATATGAACGTATGTACAATTTAAACGCAAATATAGAAAGGGTAACAACATGTAAAATACCAGACAGTTAGACAAATATTAATACAAAAAAACAACAACAACAACCATAGTCTAGTGGTCACTACGACAACATCATATATGAATAGCAACACCAAAACTCATACTCATACTAATTTAAAACGTATCCTTGTAACTCATAGACACACTCATACTTGCATAATTTTAATTTCAATCTAATGTCTGTATTTCTGCTCTCTATCGCACTTTTACTTTTTTCAGCTGTTACTTCAAAGTGAAATTATAATCATAACGAAATTTTTATTTTTCGCTAATTTTTGAGAAATAATTTTAAAAATAAATATAAGATTTATTTAATTGTAATTACGATTGTAGCATCAATTCAAAATTTTATAATTTATAATTTTATAGAAAAACTTATTTCTAAAAGTAAATGTTCATATTCTATAAAATCTGTTCTACATTGATGATTCTGATTATATAGAAAACTAGCATGTCCCGAAAATTTACCCTTTTTGGAACTTCACTTGGAAATAGCAAAAAAACTATGCGTATTGCAGAGCTGAAAATGGGAAAAACAATCCAACAAAATTTGGAGACTGTCTTTGCCTTTCTATAAACGGTTAACGTTCGCAATCATAGTGTACTTTGTCAAAAAAAAATATTTTTTGTTTTGACTGCTATTGGTGTCAAAATTAGCGGAATGGTTAGTATATTAAGAGAAATATATTTAAAAAATTTTCATTGAATAGTTTTGGTCCACCAATGCATTTTAAGAAAAAAATTTCATACTGACGCGGATGTTACTCAGACAAGTTCAAAAGGGTTCTTTTAATCGTCCGTGGTCTCTTAGTACCATTTTAAGCTACACTCAAAAAAACCTGGGTATTCAATACTAAAAATTTAACTAACGAACTAATTTTTAAGTTTAAAATGATCTAGTGAAGGTGTTGGTAATCAGTACTAAAATGTGTTACTAATATTATTCAAAACCAGTAAAAATGACTAATTTTAGTACTTTGAAGATACTAAAAAACTACTGTGCTACTGGTAATTAGTAACTTATAAGTAGATCTTGGTATCAAATCACTTACTAATACTTTTACTATAGAATTAATTTGAGTGTACTTAAAAATAAATAGAAAAAAATATTTTTTTCTTGTTTTTGCATCAAAAATTGCATTAATAGATTAAACTTTGCCATGCAAATATTTTTCCATGTACTCCACATTCCTCAAATTCTGACACCAATTGCAGCCAAAAAAAAAAATATAAAATCGAAAAAGTACCAACGTACAATTTTTTACTCCACTTTAACCTCTTAGAATCACATATTCCTAAGTGTTTTTTTTTTAGAATATTTTGTTCGGGTGTCAGATCCTACATTTCAAAAATAAAGTTTTTATGACCATTTATTCGGAAAATCAAAAAGTACCAAAGTAGAGATTTTACTCTATTAGTAACAAAATCTTTTAAAAAGTACTCTTTTTAATTTTTTTGCTGGATGATCCTTCATACATTCCGCATTTAAGTTTCTAGAAATATCCAAATAAAATTTTGTTTGTATGATCATTATTTCGGTAGATAGAAAAAGTACACTTTCTTACCATTTTGGCCCCTTAGAATCGGAATTTCCAAAAAGTACTTTTTTTGAAGATTTTATTATTGCCTTTATTTCTGGAAACTAAAAAAGTACCAAAGTACCATTATATACTTTTTAATTCCAAGTTTAAGTTGGGTGATCATGAGTGATGATCAGTGATTAGTAAGGCAGTCAGTAAGTCACGTAAGTGTTTTTTCTTTTAAGGAAAAATGTCTCAAAATCGGAGACTTTTTCTATTAAAGGAAAACTTTCCCAGAATCTGACACTTTTTTCAAAAAAAAAATGTCTTAGAATCTAATAATTTTTCTAAAAATGTTTCAGAATCTAAGCTTTTTCTTTAGAAAAAAACGTCTTGGAATCTAACACTTTTTCTATAGGAACATTTTGAGAATATGAAACTTTTACTAAATTTTCTTATATTTCCATAGAAAGTATGCCTGCGAAGTTTGTACTCTTGCCCAAAACAATAAATCATGATAATGTTTTGCTGAAGATTTGGGTGTAGATTAATGGGGTCGAGGACCCCATTAGGTTTATATACTATTGATCCATTTCTGAGACAATCTAGCTATATACATCCGTCCATCTGTATGTGGAAACCAAGATGCTGTCTAAACCAAAAGAGCAATAAATTTGGTAAATGAGTGCATTACTTAAGTGCAAAAAACCTTTTTTTGCATTTTGAAGAGTATAAATGATTCGGCACAGATGAATTTAACACTCTTACTTGTTTTTTGTACATTTGTTAAACAAATGGAACATTTTAATGTCAGAATTTTAGACTTGGTGAAAAAGTAGTTTTGGTGAAAAAAACTAAGTAAAAATAAAATGAAAAACTTTTGATGAAAAACTAAATTTTGATGAAAAAAAAAAATTGGTGAAAATTTTTTTTTTTTATGAAAAAAAGATTTTGATGAAGAAAAAAAATTTAAATAAAAACAAAATTTATAAACAAAAAATACATTGAAGAAAAAACAAGTTAGAGTGTTAAATTCGGCTGTGCTGAATCTTTTATACCCTCCAAAATGTAAAAAAATAAAAAATAAAATTTATCAGGGGCATTTTTATTGAGGGGGGAGAGGTAATGGGGGTCAGTGGGGGACGTTCAGAGCAGCTTCCCATCGCGATAAATATACCAAATATTTTATTTATTTAACAAAAATACAAAAAAAAAAAACATGTAAAAAAGTGTATTTTTTCAGAGGTTAGTATAGTTCCTCGAGGGGGAAATTTTTCCCCTGGCCCGATTTTGCCCATTCACGTACTTAACCTGCCTATGAACAAGAGACATATTTGTGCCAAAATTCAGGAGTCTAGCTGTTTTATTCGTTGCGTTACAAACGGAATGACAAAGTGAGTATACCCCCATACTGTGGTTGGAGGGTATAAAAATTACGGAAAAAAAAATTTATGAAAAAAAAAATTTGATGAAAAAAAAAAATTATAAAAAAAAAATTTTTGATAAAAAAAAATTTATAAAAAACAAAATTATGAAAAAAAATTTTTTTTGATAAAAAAAAAAATTTGATGAAAAAAAAAATTATGAAAAATTTTTTTTGTTAAAAAAAATTATATTACGTTTTATTTACCATCTGGTGAAAAACGCTTTTATTAACCAGCAGGTGAGTTATTATCCAAGTTACAAGTCGAAATTGCAAACCTTTGTGGCTTTAAGAAAATGAAAACAGTAATTCTTATTTTCTTTCTTGTTAGTCGTTAGCTTATATAGTCAAACTGAGGTGGCGTCCTGCATCATTTTTAAAATTAGACAGTATTATCATGTTAAAATGTCTCAGAAACTGAGAATTTTTCAGAAACCTAGACTTTTTCTATAGGAAAAATTTATTTTTTAAAAAAAAAAATACCTCTTCCTCTTAGACTTTTTCTATAGAAAAATAGTCTCAGAATCTAAGACCTTTTGTATAGGAAAAATATTTCAGAGTCTGAGACTTTTTATTGGAAAAATGTGTTAAAATCTGATACTTTTTCCATCATAGGAAAACGGTCACAGAATCTTAGACTTCTATAGGAAAAAGTGTCTCAGAATTTATAGGAAAAATGTGAAAAATGTTTTCTATAGAGTAAACTGTCGCAGCATCTATAGAAATATTCTCTTAGAATTGGTGGAAAAACTGTCTAAGAATCTGATACATTTTCTGTAGGAAAAATGACTCAGAATTTGATCATTTTTTATAAGTAAAATTACTCAGAATCTGATACTTTTTCTTAAGAAAAACTTCTTGGAATCTGAGAACATTTTTTAAAAAAAAATTTACACAATCTGAGGCTTTTTCTAAAGGAAAATCTCTCAGAATCAGAGACTTTTTTTATAGGAAAAGTGTCTCAAAACCTGAGACTTTTTCTGTAGGAAAAATGTCTCAGTTTAAGAATTTTTTTTTAGAATCTGAGACTTTTTTATAGGAAAAAATTTTCAAAATCTAAGACCTTTCTATTGGAAAAGTTTCTCCAATTCTGAGAATTTTTCTATAAGAAAAATTTTTCAGAAAGACTTTTTCTATAATTTGATCAATAATTTATAAATTTAAACAAATTTCGTTTAAATTTACCTAACTACCATTTTATTTCCATGTTTTATCTGCTGCTTCTTTTGCTAAAGTATTTTTTTTGTAGTTTTGTTTGTTATAAATCTACTTAACCAACTTATTTATTTATTTTTTTTTGTATTTTTTTTTTGTACTTTCAGCAACAGCTGCCATTTTGTCGACTGTCTTTATTCAAAGTCATTCTGTGATATTTTTTTGTTAACACTTTGCTGCCATCATCATCATCATCAACATTGTCAATGATAAACGAACGCACTATGGGAGTTTTGTTGGTCTGATGGTTTCCTTGGAACACTCACTGACTCACCGGCATTGAAGCTAAAGATATATTGTTCATAGAATATATCTTGCTTTGCTGTTGCCGTTTTTTTTTATATATGTTTTGATTCAACACTATCAGCAACAATTGAATGCTGCTGGTTCTTTGGTTTATTGATGCTATTGCTAATCAGGACCCGTTGTCTGTTTTTATACCCTCCACTCTAGTGATAGAGGGTATTTATTAGTTTGTCATTCCGTTTGTAACACCTCGAAATATTGGTCTAGGACCCCATAAAGTATATATATTTATGATCCTCGATCGATTTTAAGTCGATCTAGCGATGTCCGTCCGTCTGTCTGTCTGTCTGTCTGTCTGTCTGTCTGTCTGTCTGTCTGTCTGTCTGTCTGTCTGTCTGTCTGTCTGTCTGTCTGTCTGTCTGTCTGTCTGTCTGTCTGTCTGTCTGTCTGTCTGTCTGTCTGTCTGTCTGTCTGTCTGTCTGTCTGTCTGTCTGTCTGTCTGTCTGTCTGTCTGTCTGTCTGTCTGTCTGTCTGTCTGTCTGTCTGTCTGTCTGTCTGTCTGTCTGTCTGTCTGTCTGTCTGTCTGTCTGTCTGTCTGTCTGTCTGTCTGTCTGTCTGTCTGTCTGTCTGTCTGTCTGTCTGTCTGTCTGTCTGTCTGTCTGTCTGTCTGTCTGTCTGTCTGTCTGTCTGTCTGTCTGTCTGTCTGTCTGTCTGTCTGTCTGTCTGTCTGTCTGTCTGTCTGTCTGTCTGTCTGTCTGTCTGTCTGTCTGTCTGTCTGTCTGTCTGTCTGTCTGTCTGTCTGTCTGTCTGTCTGTCTGTCTGTCTGTCTGTCTGTCTGTCTGTCTGTCTGTCTGTCTGTCTGTCTGTCTGTCTGTCTGTCTGTCTGTCTGTCTGTCTGTCTGTCTGTCTGTCTGTCTGTCTGTCTGTCTGTCTGTCTGTCTGTCTGTCTGTCTGTCTGTCTGTCTGTCTGTCTGTCTGTCTGTCTGTCTGTCTGTCTGTCTGTCTGTCTGTCTGTCTGTCTGTCTGTCTGTCTGTCTGTCTGTCTGTCTGTCTGTCTGTCTGTCTGTCTGTCTGTCTGTCTGTCTGTCTGTCTGTCTGTCTGTCTGTCTGTCTGTCTGTCTGTCTGTCTGTCTGTCTGTCTGTCTGTCTGTCTGTCTGTCTGTCTGTCTGTCTGTCTGTCTGTCTGTCTGTCTGTCTGTCTGTCTGTCTGTCTGTCTGTCTGTCTGTCTGTCTGTCTGTCTGTCTGTCTGTCTGTCTGTCTGTCTGTCTGTCTGTCTGTCTGTCTGTCTGTCTGTCTGTCTGTCTGTCTGTCTGTCTGTCTGTCTGTCTGTCTGTCTGTCTGTCTGTCTGTCTGTCTGTCTGTCTGTCTGTCTGTCTGTCTGTCTGTCTGTCTGTCTGTCTGTCTGTCTGTCTGTCTGTCTGTCTGTCTGTCTGTCTGTCTGTCTGTCTGTCTGTCTGTCTGTCTGTCTGTCTGTCTGTCTGTCTGTCTGTCTGTCTGTCTGTCTGTCTGTCTGTCTGTCTGTCTGTCTGTCTGTCTGTCTGTCTGTCTGTCTGTCTGTCTGTCTGTCTGTCTGTCTGTCTGTCTGTCTGTCTGTCTGTCTGTCTGTCTGTCTGTCTGTCTGTCTGTCTGTCTGTCTGTCTGTCTGTCTGTCTGTCTGTCTGTCTGTCTGTCTGTCTGTCTGTCTGTCTGTCTGTCTGTCTGTCTGTCTGTCTGTCTGTCTGTCTGTCTGTCTGTCTGTCTGTCTGTCTGTCTGTCTGTCTGTCTGTCTGTCTGTCTGTCTGTCTGTCTGTCTGTCTGTCTGTCTGTCTGTCTGTCTGTCTGTCTGTCTGTCTGTCTGTCTGTCTGTCTGTCTGTCTGTCTGTCTGTCTGTCTGTCTGTCTGTCTGTCTGTCTGTCTGTCTGTCTGTCTGTCTGTCTGTCTGTCTGTCTGTCTGTCTGTCTGTCTGTCTGTCTGTCTGTCTGTCTGTCTGTCTGTCTGTCTGTCTGTCTGTCTGTCTGTCTGTCTGTCTGTCTGTCTGTCTGTCTGTCTGTCTGTCTGTCTGTCTGTCTGTCTGTCTGTCTGTCTGTCTGTCTGTCTGTCTGTCTGTCTGTCTGTCTGTCTGTCTGTCTGTCTGTCTGTCTGTCTGTCTGTCTGTCTGTCTGTCTGTCTGTCTGTCTGTCTGTCTGTCTGTCTGTCTGTCTGTCTGTCTGTCTGTCTGTCTGTCTGTCTGTCTGTCTGTCTGTCTGTCTGTCTGTCTGTCTGTCTGTCTGTCTGTCTGTCTGTCTGTCTGTCTGTCTGTCTGTCTGTCTGTCTGTCTGTCTGTCTGTCTGTCTGTCTGTCTGTCTGTCTGTCTGTCTGTCTGTCTGTCTGTCTGTCTGTCTGTCTGTCTGTCTGTCTGTCTGTCTGTCTGTCTGTCTGTCTGTCTGTCTGTCTGTCTGTCTGTCTGTCTGTCTGTCTGTCTGTCTGTCTGTCTGTCTGTCTGTCTGTCTGTCTGTCTGTCTGTCTGTCTGTCTGTCTGTCTGTCTGTCTGTCTGTCTGTCTGTCTGTCTGTCTGTCTGTCTGTCTGTCTGTCTGTCTGTCTGTCTGTCTGTCTGTCTGTCTGTCTGTCTGTCTGTCTGTCTGTCTGTCTGTCTGTCTGTCTGTCTGTCTGTCTGTCTGTCTGTCTGTCTGTCTGTCTGTCTGTCTGTCTGTCTGTCTGTCTGTCTGTCTGTCTGTCTGTCTGTCTGTCTGTCTGTCTGTCTGTCTGTCTGTCTGTCTGTCTGTCTGTCTGTCTGTCTGTCTGTCTGTCTGTCTGTCTGTCTGTCTGTCTGTCTGTCTGTCTGTCTGTCTGTCTGTCTGTCTGTCTGTCTGTCTGTCTGTCTGTCTGTCTGTCTGTCTGTCTGTCTGTCTGTCTGTCTGTCTGTCTGTCTGTCTGTCTGTCTGTCTGTCTGTCTGTCTGTCTGTCTGTCTGTCTGTCTGTCTGTCTGTCTGTCTGTCTGTCTGTCTGTCTGTCTGTCTGTCTGTCTGTCTGTCTGTCTGTCTGTCTGTCTGTCTGTCTGTCTGTCTGTCTGTCTGTCTGTCTGTCTGTCTGTCTGTCTGTCTGTCTGTCTGTCTGTCTGTCTGTCTGTCTGTCTGTCTGTCTGTCTGTCTGTCTGTCTGTCTGTCTGTCTGTCTGTCTGTCTGTCTGTCTGTCTGTCTGTCTGTCTGTCTGTCTGTCTGTCTGTCTGTCTGTCTGTCTGTCTGTCTGTCTGTCTGTCTGTCTGTCTGTCTGTCTGTCTGTCTGTCTGTCTGTCTGTCTGTCTGTCTGTCTGTCTGTCTGTCTGTCTGTCTGTCTGTCTGTCTGTCTGTCTGTCTGTCTGTCTGTCTGTCTGTCTGTCTGTCTGTCTGTCTGTCTGTCTGTCTGTCTGTCTGTCTGTCTGTCTGTCTGTCTGTCTGTCTGTCTGTCTGTCTGTCTGTCTGTCTGTCTGTCTGTCTGTCTGTCTGTCTGTCTGTCTGTCTGTCTGTCTGTCTGTCTGTCTGTCTGTCTGTCTGTCTGTCTGTCTGTCTGTCTGTCTGTCTGTCTGTCTGTCTGTCTGTCTGTCTGTCTGTCTGTCTGTCTGTCTGTCTGTCTGTCTGTCTGTCTGTCTGTCTGTCTGTCTGTCTGTCTGTCTGTCTGTCTGTCTGTCTGTCTGTCTGTCTGTCTGTCTGTCTGTCTGTCTGTCTGTCTGTCTGTCTGTCTGTCTGTCTGTCTGTCTGTCTGTCTGTCTGTCTGTCTGTCTGTCTGTCTGTCTGTCTGTCTGTCTGTCTGTCTGTCTGTCTGTCTGTCTGTCTGTCTGTCTGTCTGTCTGTCTGTCTGTCTGTCTGTCTGTCTGTCTGTCTGTCTGTCTGTCTGTCTGTCTGTCTGTCTGTCTGTCTGTCTGTCTGTCTGTCTGTCTGTCTGTCTGTCTGTCTGTCTGTCTGTCTGTCTGTCTGTCTGTCTGTCTGTCTGTCTGTCTGTCTGTCTGTCTGTCTGTCTGTCTGTCTGTCTGTCTGTCTGTCTGTCTGTCTGTCTGTCTGTCTGTCTGTCTGTCTGTCTGTCTGTCTGTCTGTCTGTCTGTCTGTCTGTCTGTCTGTCTGTCTGTCTGTCTGTCTGTCTGTCTGTCTGTCTGTCTGTCTGTCTGTCTGTCTGTCTGTCTGTCTGTCTGTCTGTCTGTCTGTCTGTCTGTCTGTCTGTCTGTCTGTCTGTCTGTCTGTCTGTCTGTCTGTCTGTCTGTCTGTCTGTCTGTCTGTCTGTCTGTCTGTCTGTCTGTCTGTCTGTCTGTCTGTCTGTCTGTCTGTCTGTCTGTCTGTCTGTCTGTCTGTCTGTCTGTCTGTCTGTCTGTCTGTCTGTCTGTCTGTCTGTCTGTCTGTCTGTCTGTCTGTCTGTCTGTCTGTCTGTCTGTCTGTCTGTCTGTCTGTCTGTCTGTCTGTCTGTCTGTCTGTCTGTCTGTCTGTCTGTCTGTCTGTCTGTCTGTCTGTCTGTCTGTCTGTCTGTCTGTCTGTCTGTCTGTCTGTCTGTCTGTCTGTCTGTCTGTCTGTCTGTCTGTCTGTCTGTCTGTCTGTCTGTCTGTCTGTCTGTCTGTCTGTCTGTCTGTCTGTCTGTCTGTCTGTCTGTCTGTCTGTCTGTCTGTCTGTCTGTCTGTCTGTCTGTCTGTCTGTCTGTCTGTCTGTCTGTCTGTCTGTCTGTCTGTCTGTCTGTCTGTCTGTCTGTCTGTCTGTCTGTCTGTCTGTCTGTCTGTCTGTCTGTCTGTCTGTCTGTCTGTCTGTCTGTCTGTCTGTCTGTCTGTCTGTCTGTCTGTCTGTCTGTCTGTCTGTCTGTCTGTCTGTCTGTCTGTCTGTCTGTCTGTCTGTCTGTCTGTCTGTCTGTCTGTCTGTCTGTCTGTCTGTCTGTCTGTCTGTCTGTCTGTCTGTCTGTCTGTCTGTCTGTCTGTCTGTCTGTCTGTCTGTCTGTCTGTCTGTCTGTCTGTCTGTCTGTCTGTCTGTCTGTCTGTCTGTCTGTCTGTCTGTCTGTCTGTCTGTCTGTCTGTCTGTCTGTCTGTCTGTCTGTCTGTCTGTCTGTCTGTCTGTCTGTCTGTCTGTCTGTCTGTCTGTCTGTCTGTCTGTCTGTCTGTCTGTCTGTCTGTCTGTCTGTCTGTCTGTCTGTCTGTCTGTCTGTCTGTCTGTCTGTCTGTCTGTCTGTCTGTCTGTCTGTCTGTCTGTCTGTCTGTCTGTCTGTCTGTCTGTCTGTCTGTCTGTCTGTCTGTCTGTCTGTCTGTCTGTCTGTCTGTCTGTCTGTCTGTCTGTCTGTCTGTCTGTCTGTCTGTCTGTCTGTCTGTCTGTCTGTCTGTCTGTCTGTCTGTCTGTCTGTCTGTCTGTCTGTCTGTCTGTCTGTCTGTCTGTCTGTCTGTCTGTCTGTCTGTCTGTCTGTCTGTCTGTCTGTCTGTCTGTCTGTCTGTCTGTCTGTCTGTCTGTCTGTCTGTCTGTCTGTCTGTCTGTCTGTCTGTCTGTCTGTCTGTCTGTCTGTCTGTCTGTCTGTCTGTCTGTCTGTCTGTCTGTCTGTCTGTCTGTCTGTCTGTCTGTCTGTCTGTCTGTCTGTCTGTCTGTCTGTCTGTCTGTCTGTCTGTCTGTCTGTCTGTCTGTCTGTCTGTCTGTCTGTCTGTCTGTCTGTCTGTCTGTCTGTCTGTCTGTCTGTCTGTCTGTCTGTCTGTCTGTCTGTCTGTCTGTCTGTCTGTCTGTCTGTCTGTCTGTCTGTCTGTCTGTCTGTCTGTCTGTCTGTCTGTCTGTCTGTCTGTCTGTCTGTCTGTCTGTCTGTCTGTCTGTCTGTCTGTCTGTCTGTCTGTCTGTCTGTCTGTCTGTCTGTCTGTCTGTCTGTCTGTCTGTCTGTCTGTCTGTCTGTCTGTCTGTCTGTCTGTCTGTCTGTCTGTCTGTCTGTCTGTCTGTCTGTCTGTCTGTCTGTCTGTCTGTCTGTCTGTCTGTCTGTCTGTCTGTCTGTCTGTCTGTCTGTCTGTCTGTCTGTCTGTCTGTCTGTCTGTCTGTCTGTCTGTCTGTCTGTCTGTCTGTCTGTCTGTCTGTCTGTCTGTCTGTCTGTCTGTCTGTCTGTCTGTCTGTCTGTCTGTCTGTCTGTCTGTCTGTCTGTCTGTCTGTCTGTCTGTCTGTCTGTCTGTCTGTCTGTCTGTCTGTCTGTCTGTCTGTCTGTCTGTCTGTCTGTCTGTCTGTCTGTCTGTCTGTCTGTCTGTCTGTCTGTCTGTCTGTCTGTCTGTCTGTCTGTCTGTCTGTCTGTCTGTCTGTCTGTCTGTCTGTCTGTCTGTCTGTCTGTCTGTCTGTCTGTCTGTCTGTCTGTCTGTCTGTCTGTCTGTCTGTCTGTCTGTCTGTCTGTCTGTCTGTCTGTCTGTCTGTCTGTCTGTCTGTCTGTCTGTCTGTCTGTCTGTCTGTCTGTCTGTCTGTCTGTCTGTCTGTCTGTCTGTCTGTCTGTCTGTCTGTCTGTCTGTCTGTCTGTCTGTCTGTCTGTCTGTCTGTCTGTCTGTCTGTCTGTCTGTCTGTCTGTCTGTCTGTCTGTCTGTCTGTCTGTCTGTCTGTCTGTCTGTCTGTCTGTCTGTCTGTCTGTCTGTCTGTCTGTCTGTCTGTCTGTCTGTCTGTCTGTCTGTCTGTCTGTCTGTCTGTCTGTCTGTCTGTCTGTCTGTCTGTCTGTCTGTCTGTCTGTCTGTCTGTCTGTCTGTCTGTCTGTCTGTCTGTCTGTCTGTCTGTCTGTCTGTCTGTCTGTCTGTCTGTCTGTCTGTCTGTCTGTCTGTCTGTCTGTCTGTCTGTCTGTCTGTCTGTCTGTCTGTCTGTCTGTCTGTCTGTCTGTCTGTCTGTCTGTCTGTCTGTCTGTCTGTCTGTCTGTCTGTCTGTCTGTCTGTCTGTCTGTCTGTCTGTCTGTCTGTCTGTCTGTCTGTCTGTCTGTCTGTCTGTCTGTCTGTCTGTCTGTCTGTCTGTCTGTCTGTCTGTCTGTCTGTCTGTCTGTCTGTCTGTCTGTCTGTCTGTCTGTCTGTCTGTCTGTCTGTCTGTCTGTCTGTCTGTCTGTCTGTCTGTCTGTCTGTCTGTCTGTCTGTCTGTCTGTCTGTCTGTCTGTCTGTCTGTCTGTCTGTCTGTCTGTCTGTCTGTCTGTCTGTCTGTCTGTCTGTCTGTCTGTCTGTCTGTCTGTCTGTCTGTCTGTCTGTCTGTCTGTCTGTCTGTCTGTCTGTCTGTCTGTCTGTCTGTCTGTCTGTCTGTCTGTCTGTCTGTCTGTCTGTCTGTCTGTCTGTCTGTCTGTCTGTCTGTCTGTCTGTCTGTCTGTCTGTCTGTCTGTCTGTCTGTCTGTCTGTCTGTCTGTCTGTCTGTCTGTCTGTCTGTCTGTCTGTCTGTCTGTCTGTCTGTCTGTCTGTCTGTCTGTCTGTCTGTCTGTCTGTCTGTCTGTCTGTCTGTCTGTCTGTCTGTCTGTCTGTCTGTCTGTCTGTCTGTCTGTCTGTCTGTCTGTCTGTCTGTCTGTCTGTCTGTCTGTCTGTCTGTCTGTCTGTCTGTCTGTCTGTCTGTCTGTCTGTCTGTCTGTCTGTCTGTCTGTCTGTCTGTCTGTCTGTCTGTCTGTCTGTCTGTCTGTCTGTCTGTCTGTCTGTCTGTCTGTCTGTCTGTCTGTCTGTCTGTCTGTCTGTCTGTCTGTCTGTCTGTCTGTCTGTCTGTCTGTCTGTCTGTCTGTCTGTCTGTCTGTCTGTCTGTCTGTCTGTCTGTCTGTCTGTCTGTCTGTCTGTCTGTCTGTCTGTCTGTCTGTCTGTCTGTCTGTCTGTCTGTCTGTCTGTCTGTCTGTCTGTCTGTCTGTCTGTCTGTCTGTCTGTCTGTCTGTCTGTCTGTCTGTCTGTCTGTCTGTCTGTCTGTCTGTCTGTCTGTCTGTCTGTCTGTCTGTCTGTCTGTCTGTCTGTCTGTCTGTCTGTCTGTCTGTCTGTCTGTCTGTCTGTCTGTCTGTCTGTCTGTCTGTCTGTCTGTCTGTCTGTCTGTCTGTCTGTCTGTCTGTCTGTCTGTCTGTCTGTCTGTCTGTCTGTCTGTCTGTCTGTCTGTCTGTCTGTCTGTCTGTCTGTCTGTCTGTCTGTCTGTCTGTCTGTCTGTCTGTCTGTCTGTCTGTCTGTCTGTCTGTCTGTCTGTCTGTCTGTCTGTCTGTCTGTCTGTCTGTCTGTCTGTCTGTCTGTCTGTCTGTCTGTCTGTCTGTCTGTCTGTCTGTCTGTCTGTCTGTCTGTCTGTCTGTCTGTCTGTCTGTCTGTCTGTCTGTCTGTCTGTCTGTCTGTCTGTCTGTCTGTCTGTCTGTCTGTCTGTCTGTCTGTCTGTCTGTCTGTCTGTCTGTCTGTCTGTCTGTCTGTCTGTCTGTCTGTCTGTCTGTCTGTCTGTCTGTCTGTCTGTCTGTCTGTCTGTCTGTCTGTCTGTCTGTCTGTCTGTCTGTCTGTCTGTCTGTCTGTCTGTCTGTCTGTCTGTCTGTCTGTCTGTCTGTCTGTCTGTCTGTCTGTCTGTCTGTCTGTCTGTCTGTCTGTCTGTCTGTCTGTCTGTCTGTCTGTCTGTCTGTCTGTCTGTCTGTCTGTCTGTCTGTCTGTCTGTCTGTCTGTCTGTCTGTCTGTCTGTCTGTCTGTCTGTCTGTCTGTCTGTCTGTCTGTCTGTCTGTCTGTCTGTCTGTCTGTCTGTCTGTCTGTCTGTCTGTCTGTCTGTCTGTCTGTCTGTCTGTCTGTCTGTCTGTCTGTCTGTCTGTCTGTCTGTCTGTCTGTCTGTCTGTCTGTCTGTCTGTCTGTCTGTCTGTCTGTCTGTCTGTCTGTCTGTCTGTCTGTCTGTCTGTCTGTCTGTCTGTCTGTCTGTCTGTCTGTCTGTCTGTCTGTCTGTCTGTCTGTCTGTCTGTCTGTCTGTCTGTCTGTCTGTCTGTCTGTCTGTCTGTCTGTCTGTCTGTCTGTCTGTCTGTCTGTCTGTCTGTCTGTCTGTCTGTCTGTCTGTCTGTCTGTCTGTCTGTCTGTCTGTCTGTCTGTCTGTCTGTCTGTCTGTCTGTCTGTCTGTCTGTCTGTCTGTCTGTCTGTCTGTCTGTCTGTCTGTCTGTCTGTCTGTCTGTCTGTCTGTCTGTCTGTCTGTCTGTCTGTCTGTCTGTCTGTCTGTCTGTCTGTCTGTCTGTCTGTCTGTCTGTCTGTCTGTCTGTCTGTCTGTCTGTCTGTCTGTCTGTCTGTCTGTCTGTCTGTCTGTCTGTCTGTCTGTCTGTCTGTCTGTCTGTCTGTCTGTCTGTCTGTCTGTCTGTCTGTCTGTCTGTCTGTCTGTCTGTCTGTCTGTCTGTCTGTCTGTCTGTCTGTCTGTCTGTCTGTCTGTCTGTCTGTCTGTCTGTCTGTCTGTCTGTCTGTCTGTCTGTCTGTCTGTCTGTCTGTCTGTCTGTCTGTCTGTCTGTCTGTCTGTCTGTCTGTCTGTCTGTCTGTCTGTCTGTCTGTCTGTCTGTCTGTCTGTCTGTCTGTCTGTCTGTCTGTCTGTCTGTCTGTCTGTCTGTCTGTCTGTCTGTCTGTCTGTCTGTCTGTCTGTCTGTCTGTCTGTCTGTCTGTCTGTCTGTCTGTCTGTCTGTCTGTCTGTCTGTCTGTCTGTCTGTCTGTCTGTCTGTCTGTCTGTCTGTCTGTCTGTCTGTCTGTCTGTCTGTCTGTCTGTCTGTCTGTCTGTCTGTCTGTCTGTCTGTCTGTCTGTCTGTCTGTCTGTCTGTCTGTCTGTCTGTCTGTCTGTCTGTCTGTCTGTCTGTCTGTCTGTCTGTCTGTCTGTCTGTC
Source organism: Pegoplata infirma (assembly GCA_963921195.1). Lineage (NCBI taxonomy): Eukaryota > Metazoa > Arthropoda > Insecta > Diptera > Anthomyiidae > Pegoplata > Pegoplata infirma. The sequence continues at coordinate 39,238,790 of OY992539.1, read as the reverse complement.
TGTCTGTCTGTCTGTCTGTCTGTCTGTCTGTCTGTCTGTCTGTCTGTCTGTCTGTCTGTCTGTCTGTCTGTCTGTCTGTCTGTCTGTCTGTCTGTCTGTCTGTCTGTCTGTCTGTCTGTCTGTCTGTCTGTCTGTCTGTCTGTCTGTCTGTCTGTCTGTCTGTCTGTCTGTCTGTCTGTCTGTCTGTCTGTCTGTCTGTCTGTCTGTCTGTCTGTCTGTCTGTCTGTCTGTCTGTCTGTCTGTCTGTCTGTCTG